>OMKZ01003197.1:3966-17357 GCA_900302535.1 Neoniphon sammara | reverse complement strand
TTTATTCCCTGTGTCTCTCCCTCGCTGCCTTTATATTGCCTCAATAAAATAAAAATACCAAGGCTGGGGACACACCAGAGGATTACTGGGCCAATTTAAAGCAGATTTGCCCATCCTAACAGTCATGGGGAAATCCCAGTAGAAGGCTTAGTTGGGAATAGAGGTTGGCACAGATTGTCTGGTGGCGTGAGGGTTTCACAGATTCAATCTTAACCACGCTGATCGACTCGCAGACCGATCTGAGCCACCCTGATAATGTCAAACATTTTTGCTATTTATGACTTGATAACTGCAGAGCCCTGCGGTGTGTGGGAAGCAAAGACTGCCAACGACCAATGAGAGTCCAGTTCACATTGAGGTAAGGCAAAAGTGTTGTGCTAAAAATATTGTATTAATAATAAGGCATACCTGATGAACTCCCATTACTTTTACTTCCTGGAAATCAGTGCATCTTTAAATTCGTGACTTTTAAACAAATAAAAATAGAACTTTTAAACAAATAAAACCCTCACATTTTTTCAGCAATCCCACCCCTCCACATATCCCATCAAATAAAAGTTTCTCTCCTGAACTGTTTCCCGTTGCTTTGAAGGACTCTTGTCCACATTATGTCCCGCCCCCACATCCTGTATCAGGAAGTACATAAAATTCAGGAGGTAAGATGTCATTTCATGGGTCTTTAAGGTCCATGGAATTAAAAAAATGAGATCCCCTGTCCTATAATATTCAAGTTCAAGTCCACAGTAACATATACACAAGAAATGTCTACAGGACAGAAGTGACAGCGGGCAAAGGAGGTCAACATGGAGCCTGACAGTAACAATGAATGTAAGTCATGTGCATGGCTGACATATTTATTTCCACATAAAGCCTGCACACCTCCACCTCTGTCTGCAAAGTGCACCACCCACATTGATTGCATCTCCCCACCAGGTTGACCTAACTTGCCCTTTTGCTTTTTATATGTAACACACATTGATTCAAATGAGCTCCTTTGATTTGAGAGATCTCGTTGACAGTGACATTTCAGGAGTCAGCAGGCCATTCTTAGTTACCCCGTCCTTGTCAAATTATCTAATGGAAGTATATTTACGACTGAGACGAAAATAAAAAAATAAAAATCAGTGAAATCCATCATTATGCGTTATGCAATGTTTTTTCAAAGTCAGTTATAGAATTTTAAAAAGACGTCTACTGTGTGTCCAGGCTAATGGCCTCTCAAAGGTATAGCCATCAGTGTGTTTGCTCAAAGTCCAACAGGAATAAAACCTTCCTTTGTGTTTTTATTAACAGAGGTCAACAGTATTCAGTCCCCACACAGACAACACCTAGAGTCGAACACAAAAATGACACTCTTCTCCCATGAGTCATAATCTCAACTTCCTGACAGGCTGATCAGCTGAACACATTAGCTGAACAGAGTCCCATTAGCACCGTGCAGTAAAAACACGCGGGAGCTAACGACCGACCCAGTGTGTGTGTGTGTGTGTGTGTGTGTGTGTACCCCGCATGTTTTCCAGGGTGCCGCTCCAGTGGTCCCGCTCTGTGTGTGTGTGTGTGTGTGAGTGCGTGAGTGTGTTTGCAGCCAGATGAGTGTCTGACAGTGTGTGACTGAGCTACAGCCTCAGGAAGGCAATTACCAATCTCTAGGATGATCCCAGCCAATCTCCTGATCCCTGGGTTGTCCAGTGTGGAGGCTGCTATTACATCCTCATCCCAAACCACTGAGACACATCCACTACAGACAGTTAGGTTTACTCACACCCAACCTGGAGAACATAAAAGAAACAAGAAAAGACAACTTACAAACCATATATGTACATCTTTGACTTTGATTTTCATATATGAACTCTAATTGGTTATAGACAGGTACATTTCTAATTATTAAAATTTGCAGTAGGTTAACAAGCAGACAGCTTAAGTAAGACAAATATACAGACACATAAGAGACTCATACAGAAAAGTAGGGCAGTGTACCAAAACCTTGTTAAGATGCAAACATTATTTCGTAACGGCCGACAATTTAGTTCAAACACTGTTAGCAGAGCCTTGCTTGAAAGAACTCTGCAATTTTATGAAACAGGAGACACGGATGCTAATATGTAAAGCAACTTCCAATGAGACTTTTACTGGCACACTGAAATGAAGGGGTAATATGCACATCAGAGTAAGTCACAAAAGGACTATTTTGCTAAAATGTACTGGGAACAAATACCTTGTACATTAAAGGATAATTCATTTGTGTTTTGTGTGATATTCAGGTGGTTCTTTGGCCTGAGAGTAGTGTAGATAGAGCTTAACAGCAACCACCCTGATGCACAAATGAAAGAGACTCCAGACTCTAACTAAAAAACAAGCAAGGGGAAAATACCTCTTGATGAATAAATAGTCACTGGGGATTTATCAGGTATAGAAAGATGGGTGGCATCACTAGCTCAAAATAAAATCCACATGTACACTCTACAAATTGTCTTCATTATGGCGAGTGCAGGTCACCATCCACTAAGTCCACTGCCTCCGCTGACCTGTGGTGCCGTCAGCGAGGCATCTGCGCCGCTCAGGAGCTGACAGTGATGGGGACACCTGAAAGTCAGGCTGAGCAGAAGGTGTCCTGGCAGACCCCTGATGACCCTCCTCATCGTTGTTGTCTTGGTTCATCTGTTGCTGCTGGAGTTTGAGCAACAAAGTTGAGAGGTGGACTGTAAATACCCCTCATCATTACAAACCAAGTAAAACTTTATTAGGGTATTTATTTTTGGAAATCAGTAAATAGTATTTTTTATTGGTTTTGTACTCTTGGTTCTTCCTTCTTTCCAGTGTGAAAGTAAAAATTGCACCATTAGTTATTTTGCCAGTTTTATTTTTTTATTTATTTATTTTTTTAAAGAAAAAAAATGTGTCACTCACAGGCTTCAGTGAAACATGGTTGAGCTGTCCTTGTACTTCCTGTAACCTACTTAAGTAAAACAGGCAATAATGCTCCATTCAATAGAAGTCTGCATTCAACATCTTACTCGAGTAAAATTCTTTAAGTGTCATCAGTAAAATGTAATCTTTCTGGCATTGCCAGCCAATCAGAACAGTGATTTCCTCTGGCTGCAAAAAATACCCCAAAAACAGCCCTTAACTCTTACTGTGGGAGAGGGGCACTAGAGAAATCACTTGAATTAACAAATAAACAAAACTAAACAAATAAACAAATAAATAAATAAATAAACATAAAAATGGTGTTTCATACACTCAATGAATTGACATAAAATTATAGTGATGGTGAAAATCCCCGCGCTTCTCAACATGTCATTCTGGCAGCCCACAATGCAGCAGCACCACTCAATGCACAGGAGAGCCTGCAGGCAGACTGCCATGATTTCAGGTGAACTAAGCAGGTTCAACATTAAATAGCTGCTTTGAGCAGAACCTGGCACCCAGGGGAGACCTAGCTAACAAGCTGGGCAAGAATACAACATCCTCTAGAAAGATCCTGCTGATGGCATCTGGCATCACCCGCTCATTTATAATTTGCTGTGGTTAAATGTTTGATTAATGTGAATCAACAGGGGGCAGAACGATGTACATTTAGACATTAACATATGGCTGTAACAAAAAAAAAAACAACTGTATTTCTCTTGTAACTGGTGCTTAGATGAGTCTCAGCCCACAGACACATTTCAATATCACAAGAGGAAATTCTCTGCTGAGAAGGAAACTTAAATGTCATGCAGTTCTTTCCAGCATCTGGAGGCAGCTTGCCAAGCCTTAGGCCACGCCAGGGTCAATAGACAGATCCTGAGGTAATTCGCTGTATGTGTATTGGTCCAGTTATGATAGCTAACATTATTAAAAAGCTCCAACCAAAACACTGATGCAGTGACCCAGCGGTCAGCACTGTGTGCCGGCATGAGAATGGAGAGAGTGCTGGAAGCCAGTTATCTGAGAGTATAGCAGGAAGGTGGGAGTGATGATACATTAGCTGCTACTCTCATCATCCCGGCCTCCAAAAACAGGGTCACCATGCACTTAATGAATAAAAAACAACAGCAAGAAAAAAAACAAAGAGAAACCAGATCAGTAAAAGCCTACTCATTTTTTTTATTTTTGTTTTTACATGATGCTTTGCTCTCATTTTGAGGCCATAATGTGAAAAACATCCTACTCTGCACTTTCAAAGAGATTTCAGGATCTCCCCCTGAGTTTGTTTACAGGAAAAAAGTGAGTTGAACGATGTAGTATTTCATATGCAGTCAGCTTGCAGCAACTACCTTAGGTAGATCACTGATGAAGACAAATTATGATAATACCTAATACAATGACTCTCCCTTCATGTCTTCAAGCACAGTAGGAGTTTAAACTAATAGCACTTGTGTCCTTTTGTGCAACAAAAAGAAAAGACGCTACCAGCTATAAATACTCTCAATTCAAATGCATGCCCCATGGGAGGATATTAACTGATAAAGGTGATAAACCAACTGAAAGCTTTAACCTGTGCATGTCAAAGGACTAGGAATTTAATTAAATACAAGTGGGAAGTAGTGAAAGCAGAGATGTCTCTGGGACCTGCTCACATCACATGCAGGAGGTGAGGCTCCATTGACATCATGCAGCCAGGGATGTAGTGCATGTTAGCCCATTTAAACTCAATTCAGCCACCCTCTCATTTGCAGAATAATAAACCTATCTTTTCAAATACGTAATAAAATTTACCCACTTTTTTTAGCCTAATATCCTTTTTTATTGTGTAAAATTATAGTACATGCATTTGAATTGATGTTAACTTGATAAAAATTGGTTTGTATGAAGAAAAAAAAGCAATACACTTTAAATTCATTTATATTGGCTGTCCACCTTATGATGATCACTATCAATTTAATGCTACATCACTGCATACAGCTTGTCTTAAGGTGGGCCACACAGCAGCCACTCAAGCAGTTAAAGGTGGTAAGACTCCTGCAACATGCGACCTTAAGGCCGGCATTTCCCTTGAAGGAAAACTTAATGCAAAAAATATAGAAAAATATATATTTTGCATAATTTTCTCACCCCAAGTTGTCTTGAGTGTCTGACAAAAAGTTTTTTAACTGCATGTCTCATGAAGAATGATGATTCCAAAAACTGTTCATTTCTGTTAGATTGGAGTTGATCGGCAACTTTGACAAACAGCAGCTCAACTCTTGACTCTCCATTTGTATGTTCAGTACATCCAAAACCAATTAACAAATAAAACATCAATAAATAAACCATTCCCAGAAAAAACTCTTTCATGCACCTGTGCTTGAGCACCTGTTCATAAGACATTCAAAACAAATTAGGGGTAGTGAATGTAAATGAAGAAAGTAAATGATACAAAAAATTGTTTTTGGGTTAAGTACTCTTTTAATGTGTTGAATGCATTACTCGCTAATGAAGAGTCATCTGTTTCAAATGAGAGAATTATTGCTGCATCATCCCATTGCAGGTGCACTGTGTTGAGATGAGGGTGCTTTTCTTCATTTATGCGTGCACTAAATCCAATGTTTTGCCCCTTTCTCTGCATGCTTTCCATGCAGTTTTCTGACAAGCTCTCCGTGCAGTTTTCCTCAGCACTTTGTTGATGAATTATCTTGTAAAGCCACAGCTGATAACCACGCCTAACCAGTTTCATCCCAAACCAACCACAGCCACAGCAGCCTTGAACTCAGCAAACAGTTTCCAGCAACACAGATGCATCACGGATTTAGTGTGATCCCAGCATCACACTCCATTATTCAACACAGAAACCCATACAGCGAGCATGCAGCTCCTAAAATCAATTCAGATGTAAATTGAATGATTCCCTTTCAGCATAGAGGAAGAGCAGCAAAAATAGATTCATAAAGCATTATTAAGCCTTCCCAGAAAGCTGCATTAAGGTCCTGAAATCAGGGCTAATTAATCCCATTGTCAGCGTTGTTGGGCTGCACTAGAGGGGCGCTGTCTTAGATAAGCCGATGATAGGAGTGCATCACACAACATTGTGCAGAACTCCTCATGGGGGTTCAGACCTACACCGACTCTTGCTCAGTCAGAGAGAAAGAGATAAAAAAATATAAATAAAAAAGACGTTTGAGGAGACAGCAGCAGATAGAGATGCTATACCTGCTGTATGTCACTTCATTTTTGCTGTCATATATCTCAGTGGAATACCAGTTAAACTGCTGAACCGGGGTAATCCTCTGTAAGTGTTTTTTTCTTTTCCTTTACCGTTTTGCTCATGGAAGGCCTTCATTTCCCCATGTTGAAGGATTCTATGAGGTGGCGTGTAATAAAAAATTCATGAGGCTTCTGATTTAGGATCTAAAACAACAGACTCCCTAAACGCAGAGGAATCACAGCCCCAGGGTGGAAACTGTGTAGAGACAACACCATATGGAGCCATCAGGAAGCACAGCTTGTTGAATGCATCTTTTGGATAGCACAGACCAAATAATCAAATGGCAAAGAATCATTTCCTACAAGTGCTTCCTCGTTGCTCACATTATATGGTGAAACAGCTTTTAGAGAAACTGTTCATTCAAGGCCTATGAGAGGAACGGAGCAAGGAAATATGAAAAAAGTCACCTCTAATTCTCATGAAGGAGTCTAAATCTCAACTCAAGCCCCATATAAAAAGTTCAAGTATTCATAAAGATCTCAAATTCCAGTGAGAGCAGGGAATATTAAGATGAGTCTCAGGATAAAAATTAGGTAAATCAAGTCTTTCCACTCCATTTGCTAGAATTAGGGCACTCAGATACCTAATGAAAAAAAAAACAGGGAACCCCCTTCTTCCTTCTTACCTTTATTTTTTAATGATTTGGTACCATCCAAATGGATGCAAGATACAGTCTGCTTTTCACATTCAATTTAAAAATGTTTCAAAATAAAAATGGATCCTCTGTTGAGGGTAATCAAACAGGTTGTTGTAATGCAGCGAAGAAGCAGCAGGAATAATTACAAATAAAAACAAACAGACATGAAAAATAACATAAGATATAAGATTATACATGATATTCAAGTCCAAATCCTTTTCCTCTCCCAATTAAAAGTCAATAAAAACCATCAAATATGTTACTGCTGCTGCTAGACTTGCTTGAACTCTGTATACTCCCACATGAAATCTTAATATACATTTTTTAAATTTACCCAGGAGTAGTCTGCTGAGCACGCATGTTTTATCAGCAATGCCCTGATTCCCACAGTTAAAATAAGTGATACCTGTGAGCTGCCCAGAACAACATAAACCACAATCACCAGGAACAAACTGCAGATTAAGTTCATGGTGATGGTTGCTAAGGAAGAGGATGGCACTTCTTGCTCTTTCGCTCCACACAGATTAAGGGTAAAGAAGATATTCTGTGTTAGTGAGGGGCAATTAGTATTCCAAGAGACACATTAGGGGACGCTATCAGAGTCGGTGTAATCCAATAAAGGTAGCAAGGCAACAGTGGGCTTCCAAGGGAGAACAGAAATGAGAGTGGTTCTTATTTGCCATTACCTCCCCAGCTGATAGGATATACATACACACACACAGACACACACACACACACACACACAACCTCATTTAATTCATTACTAGAGTCTCAATATAGAGCAGGGCCTCACTCTGCATTTGCAAATAGGGTGGCCCTGTTTAATGGTGTTGAACTGAGCAATGGCACAATCTGCAAACAGCTAATAGCTAAAGCAGCATGTAGCCCTCTAAAGTTTGATCACATAAGAGATTAAATTTTCACCCCTGCTCCGTTGTGATGGCACAATGCTCTTTCCTAGACAGACCCATGATGATAGTGTACATAGACGCTCTTCTGCAGGACTTAAGGTTAATCAGAAACAGGTGTTATCTTCAACATTTCACTCCTCTGCAGCCTCTGAAGTCTTATCATCCCGCGTTCATCCGCAGGGAAAAGCACATGAACAGACTGCAACAGAATTAAGGATGCATTTACATAACGTGGGCTGTGAGCAGCAATACAGTTATTACATACGGCGACCCCCTTTCGCCATGAAAGTGCCCGTATTGCTGTGAAGATGCTGTCATCTCTCAGCTTGCGATGCAGTGTACTGTTGCTGACCTGCTGGTGTCCTGCAGAGCCTCCTCGCTACAGCCTGACCTCCTGCCGTCCGCTTCTCCCTGCACACGTCCATACAGCACATTAGCCATCTGATGAGCTGTGAGCCACCAGAAAACAAAGCAATACAATCAATTAAGAGTGGGGATGCATGGCAGGCTCCCCGGATTGAGCTCTTGCCAGCACTTTCAGGTTTGCATTCCCATTTCACTCTCTGGCCTATTGATTTTTCTCTCCGGAGTAGACATTCCTTCCCACGATGTTAGGGAGCATGAAGAAAGAATGATAGTCTGAATTTACCAGTCTGCCTAACCCATTTATGCCAGGCTAGTAAGACCCACACAATTCAGTCATAAAGCAATGACAAGAAATTACTGTCCAATAAATATTAACCTGTCATGCCCAACAATTTGTTACTTCCCTGTTTAGGTCACTCACTCGTGTAATATTGTCTTGACGCTCCCTGCAGCACACAGGCACGGCTCTAGTTCCAGGTAGCACCTTTGCACAGGAGGTGCTGTGTGCAGAGGGGCAATGAAACTAACTGGATTGCTGCCCCTATTACATCTGGGACACAGAAACACAGCCTGCAGGTAATTCTTGCCTCTAAGGTTGAAGATGCAGACCTCGAGGTGCTCTTGCCTCTCCGAGCTTCATTCACGTCTCTGACCATTTCCGACCCTATTTTGACAAAGTTTTCCATCATACTGGACAATTCTGACCAAAATTGTGCCCACTGCTTCAGTTAAGAGCTAAGTACATCTTGCTTGTCTGTACTGGAGTGCATGACTCTCCAATACACTCCCAACAGCCCAATACATCTACTAAAAAATGATCCCAAAAGCACCCAAAGCATGTCTTTTTCATCACAATAACATTCACAGTCTAATGACATGTTGATGTTTAAATCCCAAATTTATCCATGACCTGACAACTTTCACTGTTTATTTTGCTCTATTTTACACACTGGTGCATGCTGACAGGCAGCTACAGTAGTCCTACAAAGATGAAAGGAAGTGCTAATGCAAATGCAGGGACTGTGCTGAAGAGCTCTGTAGCGTGGCAAGCAAGTTACATAAACTGTTTCATGCAATACAATGTGCAATATTTTAAACCTAATTTTATAATAAATGTATGTTGTTGATGAACATAGTGTATTGCAGTTACATGATTTTTTTTCTTGTGCAGTAAGCTACTGTTGAAATGACTCATTTGTACTACACTGTGTTTTGTAAACATTTATATTTCTTGTATTTTTCTGGATTTTTTTTTTTATTTATGTTTGGTTCTGTTTATGCATCTCTTTAAAAACTCAAGTGCCCTCTAATGTAATTGACTGCTGATTGATTGCGACTCTGGCTTACCTAGGCATTTGCTATTTAAAGGAAATGCATGCCATTGCCCTTCACATCCTGATGAGGGTATTATAGTGAAAACATTGGGGCGATAAAGTAATTTGCAGGTTTTTCAGTTTTGTTAGGTTATTTCCACACAGTCAGCCCCTCACTGGGTGGGTGATCTACCACTTTTGATATATACTGTGTGCCAAGCAAGACATAAGAAGCTCTACACTGAAGCACTTTATGGCATTTTTTGATAAAATCAATCTATATGTTGGAAAAAGACGAGAAAAAAGACACCAGGTCGAAAATAGCTGGAGCTTTGCTTAAAATCTAGTATAGCAACTCTGAAGTCTAGAGTGCCATGTGTAGAGAGTGGTATTTCAAGCCCAAGCCTGAAAGTGCTCTATGCACAGGGACCCTTGGTAGTGGCACTGCCTCTCTGTCTGAGCACAAAATTGCCCAAACATCCAGGTAATTTAGGGTGCTCAGTCCCCCATCACTGCAGGGGTGCCCAGACAATATCCAAGCGCCCAATGCGTGTGTGAAGAGCAAAAATACGCCACAGGGGAGAGTGCAGAATACACTTTGCATTTGAAACCTTGGGAGCCACTTGTGGCGTCCTCAGGTAGGCATCATCATGATGACCCAAGAGGCTGATGGAGGCAAAGTCTGAAAGCACACTTGGGTAACCATAGGGCCCTGAAAATGTTTTCTCAGCATGGATGAGGGTCCTGACCAAGATTACCCTGCAGGTCTTCTCCATATGTCTTGGGCACACAGCGATCACAAACAACACGGGATTTTCCCGAGTGAGCCTCAGCAGTGGGATACAAGAACCTGATGAGTCTGGCAGACTGAGAGGAAAAAGGTTATGCTGCTTCTGACCCGAGCGACAGATCCACCGCAGACTGAAGTTTCATGTCATGCTGGGGGCCGTCACATAGATATAACCTCTGTGAACTGCTGTGTTGCCTTGTCACTGACTTGGTCTTTGCTGGGTTGGCAAAGCATACAAACAGCTGGTTGCATGTATAAAAATCCTGCTTTGGCACGATTTAAATGCACAAAACGCACACAAGGCATTCAGCTTCCTTTGCTGAGCTTACAAGAAAGAAGGCGAAGAAAAAACATCCCAGGCAAAGACCAGAGCTTAAAGGAGGCTGGGAACTTGAAGAGTGTACACTATCTTCGCCGGAGAGTGATCTCAGATCTATCCAGAACAAATTTGGCACAGGAGTGGTGGACTGACACTGCATTAAGGTCTCCCAACAGGAAAGACAACAGAATGGTAGTCATTTATTCTAGTACATCTAAGCCCAGCAAATCCAATGGTCTGAATGGGGAATTGCATTATCTGAAAACCGTCTTTATCTAACACCAAAGACGGATTTCATGATGGTACACCTTTGTTATTTGTAATGTGCACCCACTGAATATCCAGAACACCCAGCCCCAGGTATTTCCCATCCATCCACAAACACACAACACACACACAAACACACACACCACTGGAAAAAAAACCCAAGTATGCCTTGATGGTGGAATATGAGATGTATAGCTCGAAAGGATGCTGTAAATACAGTAAGTGGGAAAATCCACCAGGGATCTTGTCGATGTTGTACAGACACTTTGTACAGAATTAATGACATTAGAGGGTAATTCATTTGTCATTAAGCTCCAAGGCCCTGGGGCATGACTGACAGGCCTTTCACTTTCACAATAAAATAGCACCCGGGTATAAGCACATTTCTTTTAAGATCAACAAATCTGATGGTGCAATGAAACTAGTCTGTACATGTTTGTATGCTAAACCAAGATATGATAACAGCACAGTGGGAGCCTGTAGGACCAGCTGGGTACAAGTGACTATGTGAGAGAATTTACTTACATTAAAGAAAATAGCTGAAATTGATATGCTTACTGTATGCAACTGTATTGTATGTGCTGGCAAGATCTGATACTGTACTGAACAATTTCTGCTAGCAAAAATGTAACCAGATAGAATCACTGGGCACTTGCATGATATGTGTTTATATAGGTAGTGATTTAAAGATGTAACTGATTTACTTGAATGTTTGTTAACTTACTTTATTCATTAATTAACTTCTTGCCCACAAGTAAAAGTTTGTATTAACTTTTTAACTGTTTTTTGGGCAGTTTTAAATTTTTATCTTACAAAAAAGGAACAAAAAAGGTAAAAATCCTGCAAAATCACAAGTGTTATGCCGTTGTCTTCCAAATTCATCATAATAATTTAATAATTTAATTTTCAACAAAAATGTTTTTCTATTTCAGATCCATTTTGTCCTGGCTCTCAGGATGCACTGCCATTTTTTGTAATCAGATTACTGTAATCCAAATACATGTAATCCATCACTTCCCAGCCCAACTGAAGCATAATGGGGTCCTCTCTAAGGAGGCTGACTGGAAATTGGCAGACTGTCTTACTGTACACCACAGCTCTCAGTGCATCTTGATATGTTGGCAGCAATTAAATGCAGGCTAGGAGAGGGGAAACATTCAATATTCTCACTGAGTAGAGAGCAGAATGAATTAATTAAGCTCTACTTTCTGACTGCTCATTAGCATTCCATTGTACTGCTCTGTCACTGTGCTTGTATTCACAAGTCCACATACCTCACTGAGACCTTGAGCTGCACTCCTTATCATGGCAACTCATGTAATACCTGTGGCAGTATGTTTTCTGGTCATCTCAGTCTAAGTAGTATATAGACAGAGTATATATGCAGGACAGAGGTCAATCCATCATGAATGAGTTAGAGCCGGCCCAGACCAATTTGGTGCCCTCTGCAAAATTTTAGCGGGTGCCCCTTGCATCGCAGCCAATTCCACCGCCAGTCCTTGGGTGGATCCCAAATGTGTTTCCCGGTCTCACATCTCTCAAGCAATCACAAATATAAACAGAGACCAACTGATATTTCACAGCCATGGCCGCCACCACGGATTTTACGAAAGTCTGGCTACTTAACCTACTTTAAACCCTGTTTGTTGACAGATTACGTCAACTCCCATTCTCCAATGTGTCTGTTCACTTCCTTCATCAGCAGTGTGTTTTATAAACTCACCCAAGAAATCCAATGCACATCCTGGATTTTTTCACCCGCAGTCGGAGTGAACATGGCCACAACAGGTTAAAAAAAAGAAGCCTGTGAGAGAGAAAGAGAGAGAGAAAGAGAGCTAGACAATGAATGGAGTGAGAGAGTGGCAGAGCCAACCAGTTGGGAGAGAGCAGCACCTGGTCAAGTGAGCTAGACAATGAATGGAGTGAGGGAGTGGAAGCAGCAAGAACAAACGTTTTGCATAGTTTTTGAATCACTGCAACCACAAGATGTTCTTCATCATACAGTCATAAGTGTACATAAAAAATCTTAGGCTGATAGGCCCAGCAGAGACACACAGATAGACAGACAGACCTGACCAAAGCATAATCTGAGGGCAGACTAGATGATGGGCAGCTAATATTAAAGAAAGCAGGCTCCCCATACAACTGCCAGACATATGTATAAATCAACCCATACACATGATAACAAATTACATGTGTGCAAACCAAGCTGCGCAGTGGAACTGGCAGGCCATACATGAATATAATAACCAAGCAGACATGGTAGTCTACAACACAAGCAGCAGCAACACATCCTGAACAAGACCAGCTAGCCAGCAGCTATGACAGTAAAAGCCTGTGTCATGGTCATGAAAACAACTCACCAATGTCTTAATCCAGCGGCTGCTTTATGAATCCATATCCAATCCAGCAAAAAAGGCAATGTAATCCAAATGGTATATCTAAATGGCATGATGTCCAATGTCTAAAAACTCCAACATGAGCAAAAAGCCAAAAGTGAAATTCTCAGGAGGAACACCGCGTCAACCGTCGGTCATGAAGATGTCACACCACCTCTTCATTTTAAACCGCTTGAACTGATTTCAGTGACGCTTGAACCTTGACGATTTTACAGTTTTACTG
>OMKZ01003196.1:24120-35555 GCA_900302535.1 Neoniphon sammara | reverse complement strand
TATAGATCAATGCCTCTTCCCCACACCCTCTCAACAGTCATAAGCCTAAAAGGCTTAGTTTTAAGACTAATTATTAAAAGAACAATAACCACTCAATTGTTTATCGAAACAAGGAAAAGAAAAGAGCTTTAAAATATTTAAAAAAATCATGGGCATTGAATGAAAGAGTAAAATTTTAAATGACCAATGCAGAGTAATTAAACTAAGAATCATAACAAAATATAGACTGTGGTACAGTAGTTCTTATTACCCCTAAACTATTCTTCCTCCGAAAATGTCTTGCACTGCACAAGTAATCTATTTATAAAAATGTTTTAATAAATTATTATTTTGAAGGCCAATTTCCGAGACTTCCGGTATTATTCCTGGTGTCCTTTTGCTTGGCTTCACGCTGCAAAGTGACGTCAAGGAGACTGTCCCTCTTGGTACCAACTCCTAGAGGTAACTGTTGGTAAATACATCCTCTGGTGCTGTTCAGTGCATTAAACATTTGCGGTATTTTAATACGTAAACACCTGTTCACTTCATACAAGCAAAGTTTGTAAAAGGATCCTTTTAGACCCTGTATAGCTCCATTCACTGCCAACCTCCAATATGATTAAACATGCACAAGACTATTTTGTCAAGGCAGATATGTAATCAGTTATGTATTCCTTATATCTACCACCAGGGGTCCTACTACAGCCACTGTACCATGTATTGAGGTTAGGTAAGCATATGACTTTGACTTAAGTTGTAGGCTAGGAGATTCCGTCAGCTCCGTAGGATATATTACAACACAAATGGGTGTGGTGACATAACAGCTTCAAAAAGACAGTCAATAAACCACTTTGTTTTGCACGACATACATTTTATTAACACAAAAGAGCTTCCAAAATGATATACATACAATTTCAAGTAATACTTGAAAAAACATAATTTTGTGACATGTTTCTAGATGAACTAGTCGGGTGGGGTAAAGCCCTTTAGTATGCCCACTCAAGTGAACTGTAACACAACAGATGGAGCTTGTTGAGGGGGAAGAAAATGCCAGAAGGCAAAGCAGATCAAGGCTGCATCCGACTTGTCCAAGTAGCTTCATTTACTCACTTCTGTCTCTTTCACTGGAGGGACAGGACACCACAGGATGGGAGAAAGTGAAACAGTGGTCTTTAGTAAGCTGTTTATAAACCTATCCCATTGCTTTCCCAAAAGTGGCAGAAATTAATGGGAAGTCAGTGAGGGGAAAACACATTTTCTGGTGCATTCTGCAAAAACAATATCCCCCTCTGAAGATGTCTTACAGTTCCCCTGAGTGGCACAGTGTGCTTGTATGAAGGGTTTTCTCTTTAACCAGCAGCTTTTTATTTTGTAAGGCATTCAAGCACCTTGTTCTGAATACAGCCACACACACATCTCCCACTGTATTACATCACAAAAATATATAGACATCTACAGGTATATGCACACACATATTGCCACAATTCAATGATTAAATGCATGATAGGAGGTACACACAAAGAATAAAAAAAAAATGCACAACTGAATCTTTGCAGACAAATCTAGAGCGATTTCACTTTGCCTTTAAGACAGAACTGCAAAAAAAGCCTTTTGATTGACTAATAAACATAACTTCTGACCAAAAAAAGGATTACCACAATACGTCATTCTAATCATAAAGCAGAATAAATGAAAAAAATCATAAAAATAAGCTTTGCAGCAGGCAAACAAATTCATGACAGTAAATCAAACAGGGGCACTTTCATCTGAAGCACAATTACGTAGCTAACGCCGTTTATGATTCCCATCCAAGAAGCAAGGTAAAAATAAATGAATAAAATAGAATTATAAGGCTATTTACAGTTGGGACGAGGGCATGGGGAGGAGGGGTTTCTTGATTCATAACAGTAAATTCAGATAATCAAAGAGCTAAGATCTACCTTAAAGAGGAGCCTACATTCTCCCTTGGGATTTCCCCTGCCGAGGTCCGTGACTGACCAGCACAAACCAAAGAGAGCAGGGTATCCAATCACATCACAGTTGCACTGACTGATATCCAATCAGATCCACTCTGTAACAGCACAGGATCAAATCATCTTACAGACACCAGTAGAGAAGACTACTATTAGTCCCTGAGGAATGAAAACCCTCCCAGACTGGCCGCTCACACGTACGCACACACACTCACACGCATGCACACACAGTACTAGTGATCAAGTTTTCTTGAATCCCACGGAGCTCCATTTCAAATGACTTGCTCCCCGAGACTGTTCAAGGATGTCAGGATCATCACAATGACATTAAATCAGTCTAATTTATTTTCTACCAATCCATCACACTTTTATAGCCGTAAACCCCAAAGTTCTCAGATCTGTTTCCTCCCGCATTACCGGCTCCCCTCTTCTCCACATCCCTCAGCGTCCTCCTCAGTTTTAGTTCATTTCAAGTCTGGAACAGAATGGCCTCATCGAGACAACACAATACGACTGCCTGTTGTCACCGACTGGCTGTTCAGTGCAGGCATTTTGGTGACTACTTCCTGGATACATAAGTCCATAATGATTCTGAGAGGGGGGCTGGACGTGTGAAGAAATATCCCTCTGGTGTGGATGGGGGTTGTCAGTTGAAAGTGAAGGGGACATTTTCCTTTGTCAGCTGGAATATGTGGTTTCCAACTGATATCACCAAGGTTATGTTGTGTGACATTTTAAAAAGGTCCACCCTCACTACTTCAACGCTATGGATGCCATGCGTTGCCTATGACTGGCTGTAGGAGTTGCTTTGACTCCCGTTGGAGCTCTGGTCGCTCTCACTGGAAACAGCACAGGGAGACAGAGAGAGTAAGTTGAGACACAGTGCACTGAGATATATAAATAAGGGGCGGGTTTCCCAAAAGGCACCAAGAATACACTGAAATCCCTCATCAAGGCAGAGGTGTTATGGCAAACCCATTCAAATCATGTAGTATATGAAAGCTTTCATTTAATAGGACTATTTCTGGAATTTCATCTCTTTGCAGGTAATGACTGTCACTGCTGTCTAACCTAAACTGCATAACATCAAGCAAGCAGATGGTACTGAACTGCAGCACTTCTGGAATAGCAGTATCTTATCTCACTTTACTGTTGAAACCATGAGCACATTTGCATTCATTTACTACTGATTTTCATTTAGTTATTTATTGAAATCTTATGAGAGGACCACACATACTATTGCCATATATTAAGTGGGTAGTGTATTTTTTCTACATGTGTTCCATGCCTCCAGAAAGTAATCAGTAAGAACAATGAGTTTACAACTAATTTCACCAGTACATGGAACTGTAAGACTAGAATACTAATTTGAACTAATAAAAGGCATAAATATTTTTGTAGTTCTTAATGTCTTCCAAGATTTTCAAATGACTTCTGCAATTTTCTCACAAGAGGAACCTCTGGGAGTTACTAGTGAAATATTAAAAGAGTGGTCTAGGAATTCTGTGTGAAGTAGACAGTGCCTTTTCATGATAAAATGATAAATCGCTCTTGGGAAAACATATCCCATAGTTTCTTGACTGAGTGATGTCACTTGGAGGTAGTTCTGATTTATTTCTGTCAGACGTAGATGTGTATGACACCACGGCAACTCATTGCAAAATGCACATTTATGCCATTTGTACATGGTTTTAAGGTCATTTGAGACAATGTAAAATTGACAAAAATGTAAGAAATGCAATATGTATATATTGACAGAGTTGACAGTCAGATTCACCTGTTAGGAGGAGGCTTAGGTCTAGGCATTTTGTTCAGCACTGCAGACATCTCCTTCCTGTCATCAAAATTTTTCCACTGGTCATACAGCTTCAGAATCACACGGATGATCTCCAGGATCTTGACAGGAAACAAAAGAAAACACCAGTGCTTGTGAGACAGCTGGCAAACACTTTGTTTAGCTACTGTTCAAGACTACTGTGACAAAAATAATATTTAATTAGTCATTACTGATTACCATCATATAAAAACAGTAAGTCACATGAGATCATGTTTCATATAGTGCATTACAAGGCCGTCTAAGGCTTGGTTCCAGCTCATGATCAGCTTCTTCAGTGTCTATGTTGGCTGTAAGGCTGCCAGTTTCCCCACCCTCAGGCTAGATGCGGTTTCAAAGCAGACAGCCCGTCAAAATGAGTGAACAGTTTTGGAGCATGAACTTTCCCGACGAGGGGGAACTGGGACAGTACTGACTCAGGGTGAAAATTTGCATATTGTAACGTTAGAAGTGAGTATTTCTCCTGACATTGCATCTCCTTAGCATAACAATGGGGTTTTATTTAACTATATAACTAAACAGGTACAGTGACATTTTGAATTACGGGTGGTTATATATCTTCACCAGACACTTGATCTGTCTGAACCCTGGTTATCTCAGATTTTCCTCCATCATGTACAACATATAAAACAGAGTTTTCATAATGCAGTGAAGGCCTGTCTTACTTTGTCCATATCAACAGAGAGCTCCGCAAACCACTGTCTGGCATCCTTCTGCTGCACCACACAGGCAACATGCAGACAGGCTGCGGGAGATGAGGGACAAGACTGATCATGTTATATTCAATAGAGCTTATATGGAGTCAGTAACTACATTAAGTAGCTGCAGTGACAAACATGTGGGGTCAGATCTTACCCAGGGCAATCATGAAGGGTGGGTAGAGCAGACACAGATCTGTCCTGTATGTGTCATTCACTATTCGCCTTGTAAAGAAAAAAGATGACAGCAAAGATTCTGAGTAACATTGCCACAAATATTTACATGCAAGTTTCTATGATTTGCATTTTGTTTTTCACATCAACAGAGAACATCTGTTCCATCATGTAAAGATAAGAGACTCAACATAAACATATACACAGAAAATTCCATACCATGCCAGGGGCAGCAGCATGTCCTCCTGCCCCATATCCTGTACATACTGCAGCAGTGGTCTATAGGGGTGGTACACAATCAGGCAGCAGTCCTGGAACACACATATCACATCATCAATAGGTGACCCAACCAACCACTAAGTCAAGCCAATCATAGTGTAAGTTCTAAGTAGCAAAGAGACAGCTCTCTCTACTCACCATCAACTCCAGAAGGTAGAATTCACATTCTAATATCTGTTTAGACGAGACAAGAGTTGGGATTACATTCAGCATGCCAATGATACACCACATATACTGAAATGGTTTGAAAATGTTGGGATGTAAACACTGATTACTTGTTCTCAGTGACACATTGTATTAGGTCTCCTTACATACAAATTGCTTTGACTTATTCAGGTGCATAACTACACCCTTGTTCAGAGGGGAATTAATGCTTCAAAAAAATGGTTAATTTCATAAAAAGGACTGTTTTCTATTTCTATTTGGGCAGTTTTCATGGCGTGTGGTGCATGTAATGGCTCTTGTTTTATGTGACTGGCCACTTCACAGCACATTCATTTTAGTCATTTTATTTATGACGTATATCACAATTTCCAGTGTCTGGACAAGATTGCCCAATCATAAATCTTGAATTCTGGGCAAACTGTATTAAAAAGTGAATTAAGTTATTTTTCTCCACTTCTGACTAATGAGTTTGCTAGGAAGCATGACACTGGCTTGGTTATCACAGCCTTTGTCAGTCCCCCCCGCCCCCAAACACCTGCTCTCACTACAGGGCAGCAGAGTATATATGAATACCAATGTTGACGAGTCATAGCATCCTGACAACTTATTCTTTATGGTATGGACTACTTCCTCTTTTTATTGCTCCATACTGGTGCAGTATAAATAATGATTTACACAGTTTCCTGGAGAGGCAGGGTGTCAATGTCGCCCTTGTGAAGTCTCCTGGAGACAGTGGATAAATAAGGTGCTGGTGGTGCAAATCACTTGACACTATTACAAGAAATGCTGGGTAGCATGATGGCAGGCACTTGCGCGTGCAGTTACCCACGGTCAAATCCATCTCTCAAAGCAACGGCAGTTCTATCAAAGATGTGCGAACAATAGTTGTGGAATCTCACGTATTGGTAGGCAGCGACATTGCAACACTGTGATACACATTGTAAGAGGGTTCATGGCATGCTGTAATGTAGCATAGTAGTGAATAATTATCTCTGCAGAGGAAGCAGAGAAACAATAGCGTGTTTGTTGCATAGTACAGATGCTCCACTGGCATATGGTTATTTACATGGATTAATAAGGTAACTGCATTAAACTTTTTCCCTTGGATTTAAGTGGAGGGACCATGTTGCCGAACTCTTTTTGAAGCTGCCGGCTTTAGTGCACACAGTGCTGCAGGAGCATTGTACTTACATGATTCATTCTATATGGAAACTCCTTTGGAAAGGCATAGGAAAATCTTGTTTTCACTGTTTGGATAAAAAAAACCCATTATACTGTGCCCATTGTTTGAGCAAACACCATTTGTAACATTTGGTACAGTTACACTCAATAGTGTTAAGGAACTTTTTTACTGAATGTGGTCACTTACATACAGAGGTTGCTGCCGAGATCAGTCTGGTGTTGGATACAACTCCAAATTCCTATTAGAGACATAAAAGTTTGAGCTCAAATAAGACAAACACATCAAACCTGTGACATGGAAAAGAGGGAATCAAAAGGAATGGAACCTTGAGACAAATTGTTCAATCACATTACATCATCTTATGATTTATCACAGCTCAGGCATTTTTGTCTCACTGTGAGCACAAAAATTCCCATACCTCAACTTTAGAAGCCAGGAAAACACAAGTAGGAGCCATGAGTACTGGATCTATACTTTTCAGGGAGTACCTGCAAAAAGAAAGGGATAAGCTTTTCTTCAAACACCTGCTACAATAACTCCAAGTTTGAGCGAAAGGTGTGACTGCTCACCAGCTCAAACTTCTTACTTACCTGGCATAGAAGCGTTTGAAGTAGACAGTTGCAGTAGCAATGACCTGCTGTCGCAGTTTCAGGTGTTCCCCCAGAGCCTGGATGACTGAGAGAGACATGGAAAGAGAAGGATTCAAACATAATTAAAGCAGAGCACATTTGGATGACTTCAATTATTCTTTACTTGTTGGACTGTGTTATTGAAGACACCAAGTTCAGAGCCGTCTACACTTTAGCTTCTTGCAATCATTGTCAATTCTCTACAATTCTGTGCAGCTCTAAGTACAAATGTTGCTAAAGTGGGTTATCTGGAGCTGTATTTGAAAATCCAAAATCCCAGGCGACACAAAATTAAAATGTACCATTGGCAAAGAATATCTGCAGTTTCCAGTACTCCTCTTCTGACAGATACTTAAGATCCTTTTGGCGCTCTTTCATCAGGTCCTGCTTGTCCAGAACCCACTGCAGACTTTAAAAGAGAAGATATATTTTGAAGTTTATTGACAGTTAACTGTTAGCTAACTTACGGTGGCGAAGCTATAACAACAAAGCTAGCGAGTAGCAAATCAGTATTATATAATTTATATCAGTTAGACAGCGATCTATCTACCTTGCCACAGAATATTTAAAGCATGGCAGATTCTATCTTTTCAAGTTGTTCAATCTGTCATTGTATTTTAATATCTGTTTTCCGTCGTAGCATGAGTTTAGTCGATACTGCTAACGTTTACCTACCGTTACGCTGCTGCTAAGACACGGCTAGGCCTCAAAACAAAGATGGTGATTGACAAAATAAAGCCGTAATTCGCCAAATTTCGAATGAAAACTTACTAGTGGGAGCTTTGCCAGAAGTTTCCTGCCATATCGTAACAGTTGAGGTAGAGGAGTACACTTTAAATTGATAGTATTTTCCCACAAAGAAGTGAATACCAAGAGGAAAGTAGTTATGCTAATCAGTTACGGGAGTAACATAAAATTCACTCCGGAGAAGACCAGAAAATTCCGCCGAATGGTTCCGAGACATAGGTTCCGGTAAGATAAAACGTGGTTAGAATGTGTAGGTGTGGGTTTAAAATTTTTAGTATTGATGTGTATATTTTATTTTGTATTTATATATATAAATATTTGATAGCAAATTATTACCCGATTACGTCTTCACAATTTCAGGTGAAAAAAGACAGTTTTCGTTGAAAGCATAGCACAATCATGGAAAGAGAAAGTTATTATAAGAAAGACGGTTCACACCCATCAACATCAGCATCAGCATCGTCAACGACTCTGCTTCACCTAACGTATTGTAGTGCGTAATTGAATCCATACACATCCTCATTAGAGTAGCCTAATTCATACAAGCTGTATGTGCATACTTTTCTCCCTGGAGTTCAATGAATTGCGTAGTTTCAAGTTTAAAAATACTCTGAACGGTCTATTTTAATAACTTTATTTCTTGACGGAACCTTGATAGATGTTTGAGGGGACGGTCACCCTTGGGCTGGGAAGGTTCGACATTCCTCTCCAGTGGTGAGGGAAGGGCTGGGTGAAGCAGACCATCACACCTGACCTATAAAAAAACAACCCAACCAGTGTCTGAAGACGGGTGACCAGTCTTCAGCAGTGAAGGACAGTTGCAGAGGTTACAGGAACGTCACCATGAGCCGCAGCCCAGAGAGGATGTCCTCATACCGCCGTCACTTCGAGGGCACCTTGGCCGCACCTTCCTCCTATCGGGTCCGGGTGTCCAGCCCATCTCCCACCCGCAGGGAGGTTCGCCGTCGGTCCGCCAGCTATTCCCGAAGTGGAGGGGTGATGGGACGCAGGGCCAGTAAGTCACGCATGACCAGGTAGGTCACCAGGACCTTTTCACGTTTCTGTAATGACTACTACTACTTTAGTCAGTAGATTAGAAATTGAAGTCTATTTGCTGGAAAAAATTTAATAAAGTAAAATAAAAATGTGGTGCCAGAGAGAAAAAATGCAGATAAGATACTGGAGTGCATTATCACTTATAAGTGACCAGTGATATGCATTTGATTTGAAGTAAAGGGCAGCCTGGTGTAGCAGGTTCAAATCCTAGATTGACTGGGAAAACTGGAGAGGAAAGTGCATAAGTTAACTTCCTCTACACCCATGTGCAAAACTCTAAAACCCCAATTGTCCTAGTAGAGTGTGAGGCAACAAAAAAGCATATGTGCTCAATCAGTATTCCTTTGACAAATAAAAAGAAAAAAATACTACTACTACTACTACTAATAATAATAATAATAAAAGAGAAATAAAAAGTGGACTTGGGACCTGTCCAGGGTGTTTCCCTGCCTTCCTCCCAGTGTATGCTGGGATAGACACCAGGGCCCTGATTAGGAATAAGCAAGTATAGAAAATGGATGGCTGGATGGAAGATTGGTTTAATGGGTAGCCCTTTCTGGTCCTGCCCACAGCAGCGTGAGTATGGGGTCCCTGTGTTTTGGTATGTCCATGGGGCTTGGGCCAAAACTGGACCTGGATGCAGCTGCAGCAGAGAACCGGGAATTTATGACGACTCGTACCAATGAGAAGCAGGAGATGGTGGTCCTCAATGACCGTCTGGCAGTCTACATTGAAAAGGCAAGACACGCCCAGTAATCTGCACACTGGCTTTCATACTGCAGTGCCTGCCACACGAGAGATATCAGCATTTCCTGTTTGCTCCTTTTTCATTTTCATTTCTTGACATAATATTAATATCACCATTGTTTCATTACATACATATTTGAAAAAAATCCTCAACTATTTCTACTAATGGTACAGTATCTTCTGTACATGTCTGCATTTTTAGGCTCTAATCACCATATAGGCTTATATCCCCTGTGTTCCTCTGTGCAGGTGCGTTCTCTGGAGTCGAAAAACAAGCTGCTGGAAGCTGAGATTGAGGCCCTGCAGAGCCGCTTATTCAAATCATCAGGTCTCAGGCAGTTATATGAATCTCAGCTGAAAGAGCTCACCAGGATCGCTGAGCAAATGAGAGTCCAGAGGGTGAGGGAGGCCACACTTCACAACCATGCCACATAAATTCAGTGACAATTCTACAGTAAATTATGACTTGTTTTGACTGGTTTGAAGACCTAAGTGAGTTTGTGAGAATCTCTAGAATTTGTGCTGCATCTCACTCCACCATCTGCTCCATTTTTCCATTGAACTTTTACCATGGTGTCTCTGTGGTCTGTGTAGGACCTGGCTGTGGCAGCCAAGGAGGCCATGTCAGGTCAGTTGGAAGTGCTAAAGGCTAAATATGACGAGGCTCTGGAGGCCAGGAAGAAAGCCGAGCAAGAGATTGAGGCTTTCCGCCCGGTAAGATAGTGGAAAGTCTGGAGTTTCACAACTGCAATAACAGCAAGCCAAAATCCAGCTGTGAATCTATAATCATTCAGTTACCACCCAAAACTGGAACACAGCTTTGATAAATGACCTTCTTCTGTGAAAGTAAAGTTGCACTGTATCACTGAAGGAGTACGTGCACCCAGCCCTCCAAGCCTTATGTGAGTATCTCCGTTACAGGATGTGGATAAAGCGACATCAGCCCGTATTGTACTGGAGAAGCAGCTGGAAAACCTGGAGGTGGAGCTGGCCTTCCTGCAGAGGGTTCACAAGGAGGTAATGCGTGCATGTCTGCTCACTCTGAGTCAGTCGCTGGTCACTGACATGCCATTCATTTTTTCACAAATGGTTTAATGAGCTGGTAATTACAGTTATGACAGATTATATATTTAAATTGAGACAGTGTGGATTTGCAGAGTGAGTAAGAATGTAAACACACCAATTATTAGCACAGTGTGAAGGACGCGTAGGGGGCTGTAGAGGTTAAAGGGTAAAGTTGTGTTTGGATTGATGGAAATAAGGAAAAGTGGAAATTGAGGGTAAACAGCACAGACAACAATAGAAAGCACTGATTCCATATTATTCTATATTTTGACCTTCTAACCAGATCAAATAGCATGTTGTTAAAATTGTGTTGCAGACATTACCATTTCTCTGACTCAAAACAATTTGTCCTTTGACTCCATGAAAGGAAATTGAGGAGCTGATGCAACAGATCTATTCATCAACATCCAGGGTGGATCTGACCTTTGGTGTCCCGGACCTCTCCTCTGCTCTCCAACAGATTCAGTCTCAGTATGACAGCATTGCTGCCAGAAACCTCCAGGTGTGGTGGAACAATGAAGCCACATCACATTCAAACTGTGGAGAGTGCATTTTACAGTATATCAGGATGATTATATGCCTGCGTACTTGAAGGAAGTGTAACAGCATGCAAGAAACATTATGCAAGACAAAACAGAGCAGATTCACAATTTATCAAAGCAGCTTTTCATGATTGCTCTTCTCTAGGAAATGGACGCTTGGTACAAGACAAAGTTCCAGGACCTGAACAATGTGTCGACCAAACATGCTCAGAGCACTCGAAGCGTGCGAGAGGAGATCGCAGGTTATAAGAAAGATGTGAGTATGATTTTTTTTTTTTTTTTTATCCCTGTTGGTTGTCACTACCGCTTCTCCTGAGCATTAACATGTTGTGTGTGTGTGTGTGTGTGTGTGTGTGTGTGTGTG
>OMKZ01003196.1:1073-11460 GCA_900302535.1 Neoniphon sammara | reverse complement strand
GTGCCACTGCATATGATGAGCCCTATGATTGCCTTTACATGTGTTTCGGCTGTCTGTGTCTGTTTTTATGTCTGTGTCTGTTTCCGTGTGTGTGTGTGTGTGTCTGTTTCTGTGTCTGTGTGTGGTCGCTGGGTCGTTGGGTGTCTTGGAGTAGGACCTTATATCGTGTGATCCGCTCCCTTGCTGAATAATTTACTAATCAGCCAATGACTGCCTTGCATTATTTACACAGCCAAAGGTGACAATGCTAGAATGGACTAGAGACCACTGCTTCCTCTTTCTCAGCCATGCCATGTGTTAATGTGTGTGTGTCTGTGTGTGTGTGTGTATGAGGGGGATAGACCTTCTAGTGATCGAGCAACACATCAGCAGAACAGTTAACCATCACTGGTTCAAGTTATCACCTCCTTCTCCAACTGCAAGGACAACATTACTTCTTCATACAGTGTTGTGTTGTTACCGTAAACGTATGCAGGGAGAGACCTTCACTTTATCCATTTCCAGGGTGATTCAACAAGCTACATCGACATATGGACAATGTTGTCATGACTTTCTTGCAGGGTTTTTGTGTGTGAGGTCGTGCTGTATCCTTTTTCAGGGCAATTCAACAAGCTTCATGTATATAGGCCACCATGTTGCTCTTCCACTCGTGTCTGGGCAGGGCGCTCAGGCCCGGGAGGAAATTCCAAACCTCAAAACTGTGAAATATACCAATCAAACAAACAGAGAATAAGACTTTTATTACTGATGACAAGAAAATGTACTACACCAGTAGTCAGTATTTCTTTTCTATTCTATCTATTGCTCTGTTCTGTCTGTTGTTTTATTCGGTGCCACCTATCTTGACTAGGATCTCATTCAAAAATTGTTTCAATTGCAATTGTGTGCCTGGTTAAATAAAGGTTAAAACATTTTAAAATATCTATTATATGTCTTTATATAGCCTAGACCACAAATAGGCCAGATATATTGAGACGTAATGTAGTGATTTAGCCTCTTTAGACTTCAAGGACAGTTTTTTTTTTAATGATTGAAAAGCACCAGTGTAACATTCACATTTTGCCTTTCACAGCTTCTGCCTGCAAAGCCAAGCAACTGACAATCTTTCAACATCTTTGATATATTTGACAACATTACATACATTTGACACCCTTCTATATTCTTGTGTCACAGTGATACAGTCTGTGACCCTTTGGTAAGTGGTGTGTGTGTGAGTATGCAGTGTGGTTGCCATGGTAACAGATTGGCGAGAGTGTCGGGGGATGGCACTGTAATGACAGAGGAGATTGTGGGAAGGTGGAGGGCAAATGACAGGGTTGTCATTTCTTAAGTGAACTGAAATACTGAGCTAAGTACTTCTGAATATGCTATCATTTCAATGGTTACTCATTGTAGGCAGCTGTCTGAATATATACTTTTCTGGAGAGAAATAGAGTTCATTATCATTTTATTGTAGGTAGCAAACTGTACCCATTCACAGAAATGCACTAGATTATTATGGTGAGCAGCCTATAGTATATGGGTGGTAGTGTGTGTACATGGAAGTGTGTCACAGTCACAGGTGTACTTGCCTTGAGAAAAACATTCTGACCTAAATATCAGCCACATAATTAAAGATCCAGAGGTAAAAGGTATATTTGCAGAAAACTTTTATGTTTATATGGACTGCGAAATTTTGATGTCTGGTTTTGACCCAGAGTGACATGGTGGCTCTTTGGATAGCACTGCTACCTCTCTGTAAGAAAGTCCTGAGTTTGAATCTCAGCCCTGTTACCTCTGTGCGGAGTTTGCATGGGTTTCCTCCTCAAGTACAGACACATGCAGGTTAGGTGAATTAATGACCCAAAACTGCCCATAGGTTCCCTCCCTTGCACAGGGAAGTTTGCACAGTGGAGTTTATGTTATTCCTCTGCATAGATAGTAAAACATGCTCCACTGAATTTGAAAGATGTTCACTCAATCGTGTATATAGACTCATGTGGCAGTGACACTGGAGGACATGTGCTACAGATTTCTAGGGAACGCTTAGTTGTGTTGCACGTACAAGTATGTGTAGTAGGTGTGTTAAATGACCACTAGACAGTGTGTCCGCACAGTATGTGTGTGTGTGTGTGTGTGTGTGTGTTTGTTTGTATGAGTGTGTATATGTGTGTGTACAAGTGTTTCCATTATTCTGCAATAGAAACAGCAGCGATTATGAATACCAAAGAGTGTTTAACTAGGATTTAGCTTCATATCATCCTAATTGGGGCCCAGTACTCAAGTGTGTGTGTGTGTATGTGTGTGTTTGAGAATGAGTGTGCGAGTCTGTACACATTTCAGTGTGTTGTCGGTGTGAGATTTTGTGCACGTTAAGTGTGTTTGAGTGTGTGTGTGTGTGTGTCCATCTGCATGTATGCATGTGTGAGCGTGTGAAGGAGAGAGAGAGAGAAAGAGAGAGAGAGAGAGAGAGTGAACGAGGCAGAAATGAATTAAGTCTGTTGTCAGTTTTCCCTTCCAGCTAATCTGACCGAAACTGACACCAGGAGCAAAAGAAGCCGCGTTACTGATGAATGAGAGCGAGCCTGTTCAGTTCAGATCAGATAATAACACGAATTTCATCCATTTTTACAATCCTCAGGGTAGTTTAAAACAACTTGTTCTTATATTATCACATCTCATATTGAAGTCAGTGTGTCCTCACACTAGATAAGATAAGATAAGATAAGATAAACTTTATTGTCCCAAATGGAAATTTGTCTGGGACTCGTGTGTTGCAAACACTGTGTTCAATTACAAAATTACAAAATTGTGAAATAAAAAATACAACAATAAATACAGACAAGACAATAAGAAGACAAAAAGACAGGGCTCAGTAAAATAATAAAAAGTCAGGAAAATGAGTACCAGCGGGGAAATAACGTAAAGCAGTGCTGACAACATGGGCAAAAGGGCCACTTCAGTGTGTATTTTATATAGTATTAAGCTGTAATAAATAACTGTGCAAGATGGTTTTTGCCCCATCGGGCTTCCATAGACAGACTGTTGCGCTCCTCTCTGGTCTTGATGTTTGTCTTTTCCCTTAACCAAATCAAATACACCAAAGTAGCCAAATTTCCATTACAGAACAAAATATATGTACATATGCAGTGTATTTGCATTGTGTTGCACTAAATGATTTGCTGTAAAGTCGCAGTTAGACGAACAGCCTGGTAAACAGTCTGAGCACAGACCAATCACAGCAAAGCGCTCCAAGTTGGACGAGCAGCAGATGAAACTGAGGTTTGGATTAGCAGCGATACATGAAGGTCACTGCTTTAATAGTGTGACCTGATTAGTCAGTGATAGACGGCTCCCTGCACACACACACGCACACACACACATGCATACACACATGCACAAACATACAAACACACTCAATTAAATTCTTAAAATGATTGAAAGAGGTGGATGGGGCTTGTAAAAATGGTCACACCCTGGCCCATTGTGACCTGGTTTCACATATTGTACACACACACACACACACACTCAACCATTTACACACACACACACACTCTCTCTCTCTCTCTCTCTCTCACGCCTACACATAAATACACAGTAACACATTTGGGTTGCGTCCAGGACAAACGAGGTGTGTAATGTGTCTATTTAAATGCCAGAGAGATAGATGATTGGCATTTGGCATGTTGCTTCCTTTGCTAAAAGGACTAAACACACACACACACACACACACACACACACACACACACACACACACACACAGTGATGCAGGTTTAGCAAGACACACCACAGGATTTTTTTTTAAGCTAAAAGAGGTTAGCTGAGTTCCAGGCTCTCTTCCAGCAACATCCTGCTTCACATTCACACAGTTTCACACATTCGCACTGGGAGCTGCCCAGTACAACCACAGTCAAGCCAAGGCCTCCTCACTAGCAGTTGTTGTGTTTTAGTCACTGCCCAGATTTTCCCAGCCGGTCTGGGATTCGAAGCGGCGACCTTCCAGTCGCAGGCTCACTTATCTCAGCGTTTGGCTGCGCCGAGCATTTACTGTGACACTGTGTCATTAGTAAATTGTAGGGTTTGACCGATAAGTGTTTTAGAAGACTGATATTTTTGGTTTGACGCTGCTGACAGCTGATAATTTGTGTCGGTGTTCAATATGTTCAAATTTGACCGTTTCTGTACCAAAAAAAATCTCAGAATTCAGTGCTTCCACCAGAATTTTCCTCTTGTCAGGATGGAAAAGAGTAGATCATCATAAGACAATAAAACTCATTGAAACCCAGAATATGACTAATACTAATACTAATATTAATACAACTACAGTTAATTATATATTCCTGAATACCTGTAAAGTAATTACAAATATTCAAGTATACAAGGTTCAGGTCTTTCATAGACAACCAGTGTAAGTTCAAGTTCAAATTTATTTATAGCCCTTAATCACTGTTTAATATTGATCAGTTTTTCAATAAATATATAATCAATCAAACTGCATTATATCATCGTGTTAGACTGGGCCAGATCTGATTTTAATAAACATTATCTATCTTTCTATCTATCTCTCTATCTGAGCGGGATTACCGGCCGGGCATGTTGAGTGCTGTTGTAATCGATGCGTCATTTACAGATTGATTTGTTTGGATCGCTGTGTGCTGTCTTTCTCTGAACTCACTGCATTGTGTCCCATCCAATAAAGTCACATTCATCACTGCAGCTACTTACACAGCCACTGTCACTCAAATATGCTGATTGATGGCATCAGTGGTGATTTGTGTCAGATGAGAAGTTAAATGGATGTGTTAGGTAGTAATTTATAGCCACATGTCATGACCAGTTTACACTTCTAAATGCCAAGGCGTCCTCCCTCCCCCCTCCGAAAAAGAAAATGCCTTTTGCTACAATCATCGACTCATCTTGCTGCTAAAATACCTGTTATTATCCTCGACAGGTATGAAGACCTACAACCTTGTTTCTCTCCGCTCACACATGCTAGGTAATTTCCATGCTTGAATCTGTAAAAAGAAAAAAAGAAAAGAAAAAACATGCCACCTTGCTGTACTAGCTCCGGGTGTTCTGACTGTCTGTCTGCCTGCCTGTCTGTCTGAGTCTCAGTCCGTCTGTCTGTCCATGAATTTACAGCCAGACACGTCTGCTTAAATATATCATTATTTTCACATTTCCTCCCTGTTCTTGGTCTGGTGTACGCTCTAAAAAAACTAAGAATTTGCAGTGGGTGTTCTTCAAAGATCCACAGGAGGCCATGAAGCTCTTTAGGGTTCCTCACTTGGAAAAATATCCCTCAGGGTTCCATGAAGATGAATCATCTCTTCCTAAAGGGGTTCCTCAGGGAACCTTCTGAGGTCCCCTGTGGTTGCAATTTGAACAAGGCAACAGTAAACAAACTGTCCCCTACAAATACTGCAGTCCTCTTCAATCAGAAACTGTTTAAGGTCTCTCTAGAAACATCATATATAACACTTGGTTTTCACTTGTAATTGTAGCGCCCCCCTTTGGTCTGTTAGTGTAAATGCAAACATCCCACAATGCAGTGTTCAAATGCATTGTTTCTGGAAGTTTCTTCTGGAATCCAATCAGTGAATTGTGAAATATTTTGTGAGAAGGGTAAACAAATTAAGACAAGAATGTATGCAGACAAGGGTTGCGAATTTTGTGGACCAAATTGATAATTATTCTGTTCAAAAGTAAATCAGCCTCAATTTATCTTCCGACATCCATGTCCTTTAATGCAAAAATGCGAATTCTTTACATATTCGTCCTTTTGCCCAACATTAATGGAGACCGAACTTAATAGTGCATAACATAAACATCTAAAGGTTCCTGGAAGCTCTTTTACTTTTTAGAGTGTAGGAGAGGGGGCTGGAGGGAAGAGTAAAGTGTTGGAGGCAGGGAGAAAGGGGGAGGGCTTGCTCTTATCTGATCCAGACCACTTTAGGAAGACACCTGTGGTATCCAGGACGATATATTACCACCTAAGTAGCCGTAAACCCCCCAGATTTAGTGCTGAAAGTGGGCAGGACTGTCAGACAGCTGCAGGCCTGCCGAACCGCACAGGAAGGAGAGACGACAGTCAGGAACGCCTCTTATTTATGGAGCGGTGAAATGAGGAAATTTAAATGGGAGGCATCAGACAGTGAAGGTGATTAGGTTCAAAATGAAAAAGAAACCCTAAGAAAACAAGAAAGCAAGGTGAGCAAGGATGTTTGCATAACCAGTTTTATAAGAATCTATTTAAATTCTGAGCATTATTGTGCACAGTAGTTTTCAACAGGTTAAAATATGGACTAAGGCCGTTGTAAAGTTTTATGCATCTTCCTGTCACCACTTTTGAGCAGGTTAAACCAGCTACTTCAACTATTTCTCATCCATCACTGAGCTTGACATTAAAACATCTTTCTGCTTGGTCTCACAGTGTAATGTGTCCATTATTTATTTTGGCCTCAGTCATATGCTGCCTTTATGTCATACAGAAAAATAAATACTTCTGTGGAACTCTGGGTTTGGCAGTGAACTCAGCTTTCACCAACTTCCTGAATTTCGACGTCACCACTAAATAGCTTCAGTCAGATGCAGAGAATGACAGATTTATTTCAAACAAAGCGTCTTCAAGCATTTTCAGCACCTGAGTCATTTTTGGGATCACATTGGTGTGGCAGTACATGACTACTGGCTGGATTTTTGGTTTGTGCTGACATTACAGTATTTGGTTTTACATGAGCCATGAAGTCACATGTTACATCACCAAAGTCTGTTAAGATTGATAAAGCTGATTAGAAGTGACCAAACTTTACAGAAAACTAGAACCGTGCCATCTTGATGGATTTAAACCAGTCTGAATGCATGAACACTTCCAAGTCCGAATGCTTTTAACTGTCCAGTCATTACAGTGATTTCCATGCGACATGAATGCAGCATTAGAAACCACCTTTGCTTGGTTTGGCCTCAGACAATCATGTCTATCGTTTGGTTTGGTCTTCGTATTGATCTTGTCCATCGTTTGGTTTGGCCTTGGAGCTGATCTGAGTGTCAGCTTCGCTCTTTGATCTGCTGATCGTACCTGCTGGGCCGGGCTCAAAGCCTGTTTATTCGACACCTAATGCGTTGACAGGTGTCATGAGCTTCATGAGCTTGGGCTAGGGGGTTGTTGAGTGTGTGTGTGTGCATGTGTTTATGTGTGTGTGGTGATAGACACTCCCTTTGTCTGCAGGTGATGGTGTGTGCATGAGTGTGTGTGTGTGTGTGTGTAGGGTCCATTGGTGCATGTGTGTGTGCATGAGTGTGTGTGTGTGTGTGTACCTCTATACTCTCGCATGACTGCCTACGTGTGCGTGTCGTTGTCAGCCCGTAGTAGTGTGTGTGTTGAGGTGACGGTGTTCTGAGGAAGGGTGTGTGTGTGTGTGTGTGTGTGTGAAGCATTTCCTTTGCCCCTGGGCTCTTCCTGTAGCGGCGTATGTTTCCACCCCCCAGGCCTGGGGACTTTACAGGCTTTAACCAGGCCATAACAACTCCCCAGTGAAGACAATTAGCTGTTAAACGCCTCCCTGCTCGCCGCTGTTTGTTTACCCGCCCGCCGGCCCGTCATGTCCGCGACATGTCTGCTTTTTGTCCCCGTACGTGTTTAACCATGTAGCGCGGGCTGGGTATGTCCGGAGAATCAGAAAAGGAACAAAAAAAAAAAGATAGAAAAACAAGTTTGTTGACGCAGAGGGAAAGGCAGAGGAGTGTGTTTGCTCTGTTTCAGTGAGTCAGAGCAGGAAAGGAAACGGCAGCAGAGACACAACAACTCATATATCCACTGAAGTAGAAGTGTTGTTACATTGGTGAAAATATTGTCGCTATTTATAAAAATTGGCACTTTTTAATATGTGGTGACCTGAAAAACATATGTGGAGTCACAATTATACAAAAGCACAAGATAATACCTAAAGATGCCATTGTTGGAGAAACATGTTGTGTGTCTCTCTGTGGACTTTAACAGCCGGCTCATTATTATTTTATGCTTTGCCTTCAATTAGTCCAATAAATTAGGACAATAAATGTTGTCAAGCACCTATAATAATTATTCACATTTTGTCATCTGTTGACACTCTTCAATATTTTGATTATGTTTTGTCTCCTGAGCAGTTTGTCTGCAGTCTGTTGTTTCCATGCTGTTGCTGTTTGACTTCAACAGGCAGAAGTGGAATTTCTGTGGTAAAAAGCTACTTGCGTAAAAGTGAATGGTAGCTTATTTCCATAGACTGTAAAAAATATGGACGTAGTGAGTGTGACGTCCGTTGGTCTACGAGGCTGTTTTGAAGCTCGAAAATCGCGCTTTTGATCGGTGTCATATTGCAATCAACCTTTGACCCTGAGGTGGGAGTCTGCACAGTAGAGTAAAAAGGGAGGAGGGGGAGGGGCCTGAGTGGACCCACAGCCGAAGGAAGGACAGTCTAGTTTGAATATTGACATTCACGGAGCCACTAAGACTGACCGACTCACCTGCAGGCTGCATAAAAGTGTTTGGCATATCAAGCCAAAACTTAACAGTAACTGCTAGCGCGGTGCTATCGTAAGCTAACACTAGCCAACTTCATATCAGTCCATGTCACAGACGAAGTTCACATTTAGGTTAGCGGGCGCTCTGTTACAAAGAATGACTTACCGAGGGTCACGGCGATCCACGGTCATTTTCGTTTTGTTCTTTCTTGTTTAACGGCGGTGGGCAAACAGTGCATTACCACAGTCAGTTTCAGTTTCAGTCCTGTGTATTTACACTGTGCCACGCCCCCTTTATCAGCAATGGATAGGCGACCTGTCAATCACTATCCCCCAGATCCCTGTGTCATATCTTCTTAGTTTCACAATAATTTTGTAAATCACCATATGGCCACACATTACATCAAGTAAAATTAGATACACCAAAAACTGTATTTGAAAAAAAATTACTGGCTTCATAATTTCAATGAGAATTTCGCCCCTGGCCATATACACAATGAATGTATTTGGGGCGGGGCTAAAAGTCTTTTTGCAACCAGCCCTAGCAGGCAGTAGTGGAACTGCAGCAAAAGTTACTTCCTGTCGGCTTCAATATGGCAGCCGGTTTCTGCCCGCTTGCTTATTTCACATCTAATAAAAAAATTACAAATAAGTTCACTATATGATGTTTGATGTGGGCTTATAGGATGACAGACAATTTGAAGATACTTCTAATGTAGAAACTCAAAACAGTCACAATTACAAAGGGCATAATCGCTCTTATCTGCTCTGTAAACTGTTTGTCGCTAATGGGTTCATCACAATCAGCCAATTTGCAGCTTTCCAGTTTCCAGTGCTTATAGAGACCCTTAAAAATACACACTCAGTAATAAATGTGATTTAAAAGGTAGTAAAATGCTTCAGTTAAAGCATACTTCAATAAAAGTAGTCACACATACGGTGGGAAACCTACAAAACAAGTACAGACCAGCTGTGTGCTGCTGTTGTGTAATAATATGCACATAATACAAATTGGACAAACATCATTTAACAGATCCTCACTGAAGAAGCATATTGGAAATGAATGGATTTCAAGAATTCAGATGGATGTATTTTCACACTTTAAGGTATTGAAGAGAAAACGCGGTAATGCTGAAGCCTTGCTTTACCAGAAATCCATCAAGACGACAGACAGCGGCTGTTTTGATTCCTCCACACTCGATTTCAGTGAATTTCTGTACAAAGCCTCTCTCTGATGTCACTTCTCTACCTTCACAAAAACAACTTGTGGCTGGATGGCGGTCTGTTGGTGTGGAGAAACAAGGAACAGCAAAGAAAACTGATAACTGTGAAAGAATAAATGGATGAAAAAAATGACTCAGAATTATTATCAGTTTGGTCCATCTTTGGTAAATATGACTCTCTACATACCAGATGGTCTAATTAGCCCTATTCCAAACTATAGTATATTATCTGAACTTCATAATTAACTAGCTCTAAAATTTTGAGGTCTCTTTCAAAGTTTTCTCATTTTGTCAACATGACACTAAAATCACCTGGTTTTATTACTGGTTTCAGACTCTTTAAGCATACACAGGCATCATTTCTCTTTCTCCTCCTTGAATTGAACCTCGTTTCCTTACAGTGATTAATAACAGATTGTAAGTGTCATTCAGCTCTTTGTCAAGAACACAGAAAACACACAAGTCACAGAAACCACGACAGGCTTCAAACCTGCTGTTTGGTTAAAGTATCCATCACTCTGACAGTCGACTTCCAAGCTTTTCCTAACGTGTCCGAGATGAAAGCAGCTGCCAGAGCGAAGTCAAATCAAAGAGACAAGGCTTCAGATAATGTCTGTGTGTGTGTGTGTGTGTGTGTGTGTGTGTGTGTGTGTGTGTGTGTGTGTACTGTATGTGCTACTTATAGA
>OMKZ01003195.1:6732-24030 GCA_900302535.1 Neoniphon sammara | reverse complement strand
AAAAGACAAACATCAGAATACTTCTTTGGCTCCGACTCGCTTCTTTTCTTACTTGCTCTTTTTTGCAATGTCTCCCCTGTTGTTTGTTGGGAATAGATGCTCTGTTTGTCACTTAGTGTAGTTTATGAGATTAACAGTTGGGTTCCCCGGCAACATAATCAGCATAAGCAAGTAACAACGCAAAAATATATAATGGGGAAAGTCCTGAGGAAGTGGCTGACCCTCTGGTGACTCTCTAACCCAGAGGGGTGGCAGCAGCGCTCGCTGTGTGTATTTCACTGCAATCTGTGGACCAGATGGCTGGAGTCTTGGGCAGAGAGCAGCAGGTCTCAGCCTGCATGTCACCAGGATGATGTGAGCTGGCTCCCTACGAGCTTTAGTTAATACCTTCCTGTATCACAGACTTGTTAAGGGACTGGGCAAAACTCACTGACTCTTTACAAAAGAAGAATACTCCCTCTCTCTCTCTCTCTCTCTCTCTCTCTCTCTCTCTTTTCCCTCCCTTTGGTTAGCGTTCTCACTTCTGGCTGTTGTTAAGTGTTTGCTGCTGTGTATTGCCTTCGACTTTTCCATACATAATGCAGCTTTCTTGATGGTTAATGATATTGCATCTTTATAGAGTTCCTATTTTGCACGCTCCTGTAATTAGTTATAAAAAAGTGATTGATATAAAGTTGATTAGAGATGTACAGCAGCATGGCTTGATTAACACACCTGCAAACTGCAATGTTAAAGAGTAATTATGGATATTAGCCTTTATCTATCACAGGGCATTTTCCATGACTCAGTGAGTTTATGTTGTCAGTCACTTTGGTTCAAAAAGTTACATATTTATCGCGTGTTAATTGTATATCTGATTATGATGCAAATGTTAAAATCAAAACTACTGATTTTGGTCATTAAATAGATAAGTATGTAAACATTTGCTTGACTTTTGTTCATCCTTGTTTCCCTCTGCCACTTAGGCTTTAATCTTAGTGACTGGCAGGCAGAGCAGGGTAGGCCATGCCTAGTGAGGTGCAATTGGTGCTGCCGCTCCTCCTCTCCTTCTCTCTCTCCTCATATTATATAAAGAGTGGCAGCAGGCAGAGTGACAGACTGCCCCAAGAGATGACACCTGTCACCGAGGGGAGTGCTGCTAATCTACAAGCCTCATTTTGTTTGAACTCTTTGTCACCTTGCCGTCAAATCCTCATCTTCTCAGTCACTGCCAGCTTCCCTCCCCTCTGCTTCTCCCTGCTCTCCGCTTTGCCCAATCTCGCCGCACATGCGTGTGGTGGCTGCGATACCTCCACCGTCAGCAGACACAGCACACTCCTCCAGCCAAACCACAGTTAAACCACGGCCGCAGACATAAATAAAATTCTCAAGTGCATTGGATTCCTGCCTACTAGAAAAACATGCAGTGCTAGTGTTAGACTTGGGGCCACAATTGTCTTACTAGTTTATGACACTGTGATGCATTTTATGTTTGTTTTTTTTTGGTATGTCTGTGTTTTTTGGGGTTATCAAACAATGAGGACATAGTGGGGACTCTCTGACAAAGTAAAAAAAAAAAAAAAAAAAAAGTCTTGCTTGCCTAATGTCTTCTTCAGACGTGTTTAAAATTGCTTATGTGGCTCCAGTGTATGAGAAGATGTGGCGTCCTTGTTCAAATGTTTTTATTTTCCGAACAAAGCCCCATTCATTCATATTGAGATTTGTCTAAGTTAAAGTGATCTGAATAGAAATGCAGTCTGGAGTGGCCCAGTCTCTATGGAGCAGCACACTCCACCCCCTGGCCAAATATCTATTTTGTCCACTTCTACAGACTGTGCATTGTAATTATAATATAATTCATTATGTCTATGCTGCATATGTCACAAAGGAGGAGTCCTCCCCAAAGTCCTCCTGCGCTGTTCAAGCTGACCGAACACATTCTTGTTCCCATTTTGAAGGGTGGTGCTTGGAAATACCCTCTCACACCCCCACAAACAATAGTTTTTCCTATTTTGCTTAATTGAGATATCACCCGCAAATCTGACAGCTCACACCAGCCCTGCTCCAAGCTGAGATAACTCTTTATATTAAATGATATAATACGGAGGGAGATGGATTTTCTCTATCAAAACAAATGAGCTCAGTAAAATTAAATGGCAAGGAATACACCAACAACATTAAAAATAAGATACTACTACTACAACTACGAATAATAATAACAATAATAATAATAATAGTAATAATAAAGATTAAAGCCAATTCTGGGGATTTTTTTTTAAGTATATCCTCATAACTTTGTTTGTACACAACAGTTTTTGAAGGCTCAGACATACGCAGAACTGTGTCAGATGCAATACAGATCCATTACTTAACATAAATGCAGGCCAAATATTTACAGCTTTAAAAGAAACATTCAGAAGTTGTATTTTCCTGTCATTCTTCATCTCAAGAGCGCAGTCAGTTATAATCAAAGGCGAAAAATGCCTTTATGTCTATTTAAAGAGGTAAACATGAGGTTGGGAGTGCAGCAAATATGGCACCAAAGTTTGCACTATATTCTAATTCCAAATCTCACCTTTACTAAGTGAAGTATTTATGTTCATAATGAAGCAGCTCACAACAAACATAACACCGAACAGTGATGGTCTCAAGATAGCTGTCATTTTGGTGAAAATGGTACTATTAATATGCCTCATCGGATACATACAGCTCAGAAAGTAGACGAAGTTGCATATGTGTCTATCAAAACTATAAAATCACTATCACAGTTTGTCTGTCAGAAAATGTGGTAAACATTCACTGTGTTGCTTGTGTGCAATGTTAAGTCATGTTCCTTTTAAAGATAATTATAACAACATAGAAAAATACATGATATAATACAAGTTCCAGTAGACATCAGCCAACTTCTTTAAATGCTTCTATTAAGTGGAATTATCTTTTCCAGACACATTTTGTATGAATGTGTCCAAAAATCCCCATTTCATTTGCATTGCATGGGGTTTAATTTAATCCTTTTGCTTATTAAAAAAATAGGATGCAGCATCTTTAACAATAGAAAGGCTAGTCTCCGTCGAACACAATGGCTAAGGTTAAATTGAAGGTTGTGTATACCCTTTGCTGTATTAGAGAGTATTCATATTCAAATAACAGCAGAAATCACTGGAAATTCCTTGGAAATATGCTGTTGCAGAGCACTGTGCAATTGTGTGTTGTACAAACAAAGCAAAAATGCAATGCGGAGTTTTAGTTTACAGATATTTAAAAATATATATATCAATCATAATCACATTTTATTTTTTATTTGTGCGCTTGAACATTACATTATTTACTATATAAGGGGTGAATAACAATTTTGTCTTATCATAAAACTTTTACTTTTCCATATCATGTTTTTTTCATATCTAGTACTTTTAGACAGACTGAAAAAAAATCCATAATGTGGAAAATATTATATCAGTCACTATCATATCAGTCACATTTTTTGCTGTCTTCTTGCTATATGAGGACATAAACCTCTAACCAAACTACACCACGCCATGTTTAGCGTCACTTACAGCCTCCTTGCCAATGGAAACTCTGGTATTGAAAAGCAGCCAAGATTAGATATTGAGGGTTAAAAGTTATGGTCAGAGATCTTAAGTTCTCATGGTCAGCAGTCTTGACTCAGATATAATTTAAGTCATGTGCTTGAGTTGGACACTCTATAACACTGCCAACATGCTTGCTATTGAGGCATCTTTTATTTTTTAGTGCATGATGGGAAACAAAAAACCTGGAGCAAATGAGCAGTCAGAGTACATACCAAATGATACAACTTTTGATGGCTATAATCCCAACAAACAGAGCAAAAAGGTGGCTTAAAGGTGCCTTAAAGGGTGTTTTTTAATGTTTTCTTGCCCGCTGAGCATCTACCTGCTCCAGACTTGAATATGGGTAAAGCTCATCCAAAGATTTTTCCAGTGTATGGTACAATATACAGTAAAGTTGATTAGATCCTTGTGTCTGAAGTAAGATGAGTTTACTGATAGCTGATGATTTTGAAAAGTTATCAGAAAAGAGCATAACCTTTGTCTGGACAATTCAGAAATGATAAATAATTTCATCAGTTCATCTCAACAGATTACGTCATCTGATGTGATTGTAGAAGCACTTTTCATGAACACTAATGTTCTTTAACACTTTGGCTAAGACTCTCAGATCTTTACATTGCCAACACTAAGATAAGACAGGCAATGTACAACACCATGCCAAAACATTTACATTTAAACTTTTAAACTAAAATACAAATTAAACCAAACTTCTTCTCACTCACAATAGCACAGCCATTTTGATAGTAATGCGGAAAATATCAGTGAATGTTAACCATGCATCCAGAATATAAGCCATTACTACTGACAGTGGTATGGAGAGTTTAACATTTCAGACATGTCTGCACACCAGATATAGTGAGCAGAATAGGATGTTGTAGCCAATGTGTAAAACAAAACAATCAAATTAAAAAAGAAAAAAAACCCTAAGATTCAGGTTTTGTGGTTTCCCTCAGTTTAGAAAAATAAAGTACTCAGTGCATTCCAAAAGGCTTTCTAAATCATAAAAAAACTGATAATGTGTGAGAAGGGTCCCAAGATTTTCTTGTTGCAATGAAAAATTTTAAGAACATCACCCGTAACTGGTTACCATAGCTAAAATTATATTGACTTATAAATTGGCATTCAAAATTGTTCATCGCCCTATTTGATATTATACAATCCTCCACAGCAATCCTACAGTGCAATGCAAACAGCAGGGTCAGTGAGCTAGTTAGCTATGTAACCTGCTAGATTCAGTCATGCTGCTTCCACAGGGAACACCTACCATAAGTGTCAGTGTGTAGCCAGTGTTTAGAGTCAAAATACAGCCTATACAATTGGCTGCTTTCGTTTGTTTGTTTGTTTGTTTGTTTGTTTTCTTGGACATTGGAACACATATGGCAGGTATGAGACAAGTTAGGCTTAGCTTTTGCAATGCACTGTTGAACTGTTTGATGTTATTAAGAGAGCCAGAAGTCTTCAAGCACACCTTGGAGCCTTGATTTCACATAGGAGATAATATTGGGAGCAGGTTATTTTCGCAAAAAACAAACAAACAAAAAAACAAAGAGCGCTGACAGAGTGAATCACGATGCAGACGTGTTTTGATTGTGACGAAGAGGCATATTTTGCGACACCAACTGGCTCCTTGTACATTATTTCACTTGTTATACAGCTGCCTAGCAAAGGCATTAATCATTTTACACAAAATATTGATTTAAAATTGTTTTATTTCAAGCTAATTTATAAAAAACAAAAAGCAGGACTGCAGTCATAGAAACCTCTGTAGCTAGCATCCATTAGCAACACTGTAGTACGACCGCAACCATAAATGTCATTGCCATTCAGCCTCTACCCAGTATGTGTCACAGTTTCTGAATAAACTAAAAATAATGGAAAATATCCTATGTTTCTAATTTAAGAGCTGAGTATTTGTCTGCAGTAGCCAAGTGATAACATATTTTTGTCACAGGTGTCACCAGTTTCTGTAATTTGAATAGAAGTCAAAAATAACTGGACTTCTTGACTGCAGAGTGATCAGATTAGATGTGAAACAGTGATTTATGTCCAGAAATAACTGACCTCAGCCAATCAAAGCTGAGCATTCAACAAGGCCATGTAATCATTAAACATAATTGCTATGAATTGCTAACACTAAACAACACAAGTTAATTACGGTGTAACCTGGGTAACACCTAAATATTTAGGTGAGGCCGTAGGTAGTTGGAATACAGGTATAAATAATATAAATTACAAAATCGATCATATGAATGTTTCCTAATGCAGCATAATTTGCTAGCGTTTTAATGCAACTTTTCAAATAGTGATTTCCAAGAAGAAAAGATTTTAATTACTAGTCTTAACAGCAAAGTAGTCAACTTTGTTGCCTATTGTACTGAACAGTAATGGACACACATCCAACCAACAACTTGGCTAGGTGCTGAAATGAATATCCATAGTTCATGATAGTGACAACAACAGTTGACACACTGCAGGACTCTATTAAGGTTCTTTAATGCACCAAGGTGACATTTTGAGCTCTCCTGTTCTTTTTCACGATATCATGAACATAAGTTGCTCATGTCACCATGGTGACTAAAGTACTCGGCAACCGTGAGATTATCTCTCTTTGATCATTGATTAACTTTTGAGCCAAATTACAATATGTTCAAATTACATGCAGTTCAACTTGATTTATTTACTTACCGCTATCACAAATAAGCAGCTTTCAAGCATCTTGGACTTTTTGTCCTAAGTTAGAATCAAGCTTATTTGTAGGTGATATAACCCACTCCGTACTGACTGTGGACTGTTGGTGGAATTCTCCTGCTGACATACAATTATAAAATTGCATGCATTGTAAAAGCACATTGAATGCTTGTTAGTCCAAACAACCTCCATTTTAGCTTAGTGAAGCTCAACCATATGATGTCTTTTCCCTCCCATCCCCCTTTCTTTGTGCCTGGTGAAAGTCATGTGACAGCTGGGAAACAAATAATTTCATTGGCTGTATTATGAGCATGCTTAAGAAGAGCACAGCAGTTTGTCTTGGGAGTCAAGAACTCAGTACAATGTCTTCTGCAATGGGACAGCCAACACAAATGGGCTGGTGCACCTATCCAATTAACACCTTGCCTGCCAATCCCTGTCAGGTCACGCGCTGACTCCCATGGCATGCTCTACCTGTCTCTGCTGCTCTCAACACATGCCCAGCTCCAATATAGAATTAACGCCACTTTTCACCTGGTCACGCTGACATGCCATAGATTAGACTGGTGCAGCACAGAGATAGGCTAGGCACTCCAAATTAGGGTTCCTGGGGTTAAGATTTCAAATGCAGTGGGGCTATTGTTTTGCCACTCCTTTAATATTAATTAAACTCTGGGGTGAATATGTTCTTAACCAGACTACTGCTTAATTCCTATAAGAGTCAACACCTGATAAGAGATTGTATTTAATGGCTACCTGAATGTTACAACTTATCCCACCAGTTAAGACCTTAATAAGACTAATAAGCTATTGGGGCGCTGTGGTTCTTCCGTATTGCACAACTTTAGAGACTTAAGCATATTTCATACCTTGCGATGAATAAAAGGCAATTGTTATTTGTCTCAGTCCTAATCCATAATCAAAACATTATACAAAAAATATCTATCATCATGAGAAAAGTCCAAATTTTTTTCTGAAATGTGTTGTTATAGAATTTGGCAGCCTATTAGCAACTTAATTTTTATACTGAATATATTTTGAATCTGTTTACTCATGCTTGCATTATTTGCACACACTTGAGACATATTTGTATTACAATGAAATTTTAAAAATCACTTAATTTTATCTCAAATTTTTATGTGGCAGTTATACTGGTGGTTCTGTTCTGCCATGCCAGAGAAGAAGAACTAGTCAGGTATATCAAAGAAAAAAAAACTTTGGTAAAATCCAGGGTCTTAAGTGCAACTTAGCTTTCAGGCTGTCTAGCCAGCCATCTTATAGGTCATAAACAGCAGTAGCTTATAAGTATTCATACTGGTCTTTAACCTGCTACTTTCAATGCTTCTCCTTACTTCTTTCACCTTCCAGACAGACAGATGGACATTGTAGGTGGACAGGCGGCCTTTATCATGTGGATGACAGTGAGTCTACTTTCATATAAAAGCTGATGTGATACCTTGCTCAGAAGAACACAAACCTCCAAGTACAACTTTCCTTTAAGAGGTAACCAAAGTACATTTAACTCAAGTACTTAAATACAGTTCTGAGGTACTGGCACTTTAACATTTTGTGAGACTTCATACCTTTACTTCACTACATTTTAGAAGGAAGCAATGCACTTTTTACTCCGCTGCACTTATTTAACAGCTGTAATTAGTAGTTACTTTTTTGCAGGTTGATGCATCAATATTTAACAGTCTAAAAGGGACCCTTCTTTTCTTTCCATATTTTTACTGCTATATTTCTATACTTTTAGTTAAGTTAAAATTTTAATGCAGATCTTCTCCATTCAATTGAGCATTTTCCGTTATGATATTGCTACTTTTACTAAAGTACAGGGTTTGATTGTTTTTCCACCACTGATCAGAGATATACTGTTTGTTGATGATGCAGTAGTTGTAGGAAAAGCCAGGACTTAAAGCACTACACCCACTTTCTGTGAGTTTGGTCCATTGGTTATCTTACTCAATATGTGATGAGAGGGCTGGCACTGAAGTCATCTCTGTGTCTCCATTAGGTAGCACAAGGTAACACTTTAGCATATTATATGATAAGTAATTATAAGCATTTAAAGGAGATAATACACAAGGAGATGCTGCTGTGCTTTACGACCTTTACTTCCCATAACTTTGTTTATATCATGTAAAATAAGAAAGGCTTAAACAGGCATGACACATTGTCCTCCAACAGATAAAATTCCTAACACTCCTATGTGATTCTGTCCTTCGCTGTTTCAGCTTGTTTTACAGAATGTTATTTTAGTAAAGAAAATACTGAATGCCATCTTCATGTAAAATCAATTTCAGTGTATCTGCAGAAATAGTTACTGAAACTTTTACAAAAAACAAACAAACAAACAAAACCCATATCACGAACCAAGTGAACTGGAGAAAAGTTATGAGATGCTTTGGGGAACTTGTTAAATAGCAAATGTTGTTCAAAGTCTTTTGTGAGGTTAGTTTGTGATTTGTTTTTCCTCTCTTGGGCTAAGCAGCTAAAATGAGACACAATGAAGATTGGTCCCACTTAAGAATGCACTGTTTGGCAAATACCTGTTAATATATGTACCTGAGAATATTTTAATATCAAATATAATCCAGATCATTGTTGAAATTAAAGTTAAACCAAGTTAAGAGTTAAGCTGGCTGCTTTTTACAGATTAATTTGGTCTTTTCACACTTACACAGAGTTTTTACCCTGTTAGCTTAGCATCAGACAGTGAAGCTGATTTCACACGTGTACGCTCCTCTCTGCTGCTGCTCTCTGTTCCCAGACCAGTTATAGCAGGTAAATTGTTGTTTTTCCAGTTTGGAATGTGTTCATCCAGTCAGTGATGTGCTTTGAAGGTACAGACACTTCTCTGTCATCATATTTGATGACAATGATTACATGACTCCATCCATCCCCTCTGTTTTACATGAACAGTTGCCACTTTTCATACTTGTATTATCCATGTATATTCATATTAGCCATTTGTGTTATCCCTGTAGAATCAAACTTTTTATTTATTTATTTATTTTACTTTATTTTGTTTGTTTATTTTAAGTGAACATACTGTAAACTATTGTCTGCTATAGCCAGAAATAAGAGTTTTACATGCCTTATAATGACTAATGACTAATGTTAGATCAGTGTCATTCAGAACTAACAGCAACATTATGAGGTGTTTCCGCAGTCAAAGTTAGCCTCCCGTTCACAGTCAGCTGAATTGCTCCAGGCTGTACAACTTCACAGGTTACAGTATTGTCTCACTTGTGTCTGGCCTTAGGCCATGTCTAGAAAGGTACCAATATGTTTCAAAATCCAACTTTATCAATTCTTCGAGGAAAAAATCCATCCATACATGCAAGTACAAATATGATTAAAAATGTCGAAACCTGTGTGGAAAATGAAGTTCAGTGACATAAACAATCATTCATATGGACATATAATGAGGTAGAGCTCCTATTTAACATAATTAATGAGTACAAATGGTTGAAAATAGTGGAGAATACATCTGTCATGATGAAAGTTTCATGTGTGTGAGGACAGTGTCTCCACTCTGAGCATGTCCATGTACATATGGCAAAAGGAGAACAGCATTTTTTAAAAATTCCACTGTGGAGAGCTTTTTCCACAAGTTTTGGGCTCTGTTTTGGGAGGCCAAAAAGAGAAGAAAAAAAATGTGTTTAAAAATAAAATGCACCATGTCAACGAAATCTTTAAATGCCGTTTCTGCTATTTTAAGCAAAGATATTTCTCTAAAAAGCAGTCATGAGGGAAATAATAAATGTAGCTCTTCTGTGAAACAAATATTAAACAATAATTTCAAATTTCAAAACCTCTAGGTCAGGTCCCAAAAATGCTGCTGAGTTAATGCAGTGAAGCTCATTTAGCGTGAAGAAATCCACCAAAAGTGTCACTTTTCTAAAAAAAAAAAAAAACAAAAAAAAAAACATTGCCTTTAAGTATTTTACTGCTTTCTGTAATAGCTGCGCTGATGCCAGATTACTGAGAGGAAGGTGTCGTGTAACATCAGATGAAATTCTACAAGCAAACTGTACATTTTTCTGGTGGTAGTTAAGCGGACAGTATACTTCGTAAAAAGATAAACTTTCAGGGTAAAAAGACATTTCGCAAGATGCTGTGTTTCCTGTTCTTTCCGTGTTCTTTGTGCATGACACCACAGTCGAACTTTGCCTTGTGTCTTTTCTGCTTCTGATCCCTCCCCCTGTCTGTGATTGGTTCTGATGTCACATGGTTGGTCGCGTCACTGCTGAGGCCAGAGTGCAGAGTTCACGTTCAAGCAGAGCTCCTTCGTTCCTCCCTGTGCCGTTGGAAACACTTGAGCTAGCAGGAACACTCCTGAGTCGCCGAGCTTGTCCAAGGACAGGGCTCTACAGTGTGTGTATTTCACTCGCATAGGCAAGTAAAAACTCCTTTGTGCAAATGGGTAAAAAAATAATAAATAATGGGGGCACCTTGAATAAGGCCACTTGTTGCTGAGAGAAAAATACTACCATCAAAGCGTTTCCCCATAAGCTAATTTGATTTGAAAAAAAATTTGGTTAGACTGTCAATGTAGATACATCTCTATTACTCTATTAGCTCCACATCACATCAGCTGCGTAAAATACTAGGTCCAGGCTGTTTTTTTTTGTTTTGTTTTTTACACTTCAGTGTTTTTACACCTAAGCCTAAAGTCAGCTGCTCTCCATAGAAAAAGAGCAAGCCAGTGTTTTGATCATGCATGCCTTATACTGAACTAATACCTGCCTTCTAAACAATATCCAACGTTTCTGACATTTTGCTGTTGCAATATCATAAAGAATATCACAGGATATCATAGGATCATAGTGGGAGGTTTTTCTTACCAGAATATTTGAAACAGGAATACAAAAGCATATGACTCAACTTGGCCTAGATTAAAAGCAAAAAAATAAAAAATAAAGTATTACAATAGACAGATCTATTATATCGACAGTATCATATGCTACCAAAGAATTACAATAGCAGCTTATTAAGCCTATGATATGCAGTACTCTAGGCAATAGCTAATTCCTTGGTGAGTCCAAGTTGATTTTAGCAGAATATATGGAGGGGAAAAACATTTGGCAGTGCTTTACTAACAATTTCCCATTATCTGTTAGTTTGATCTATTTTAAATCAATTTTTATTTGACTGAGCTATGTCCATCCTATATTTTGTAGCAAGGACCACGTTCTTTACAGAAATGGAGCAGATCAGTAAGTTCTTTGTTTAGGGTGTGTGAGTTCAGCCATTCCTGTTTTGTGTTGTGGTGCTGTGTTTCCGGCGTTCGAGCTGGCTCTCAACAGGGGACTTGGGTTCAGTCAGCGCCCTCTACCAGCATGGAGTGGCATAAAAAGAACTGCAGATGTCGTAAACTGCACGCGCTGTTCTAGGACGGGTTCATTGGGGTGTTCTTACGTTGTATTGTCTTATGTCTTTTGAAATATACTGCTGACTTTACAATCAATTTCTGTTGGAAATCTACCACCATGTTGTTATTTGCAATGTAAAACTTGAAGATGTACTGTACTTGTCTATTAATAACTAGTATTAATCAACTTTAATTGTCTTTCTGGGTTGCAAAGATAGTCAAGACCTAGCAAAAACTTAGTCTGGTACTGAAGCGCAAGATAAAACTTGCACTTTTAAATCCAGAATTTATCTTATTCAGATTTAAGAAATATTCATAGTTTCATTCCAAAGTAGTCACTCAGTGTTTGTCTACTGAAGGTGCTACATGTGTTATTGTAACCATGGCTTCATGTAAATGGGACTTTATGGAAACTTATATAGCCTCATCTGATTTTGTTGTCATCCCCCGCAACCCTGACTAGGATAAGTGGTATGAATGAATGATTGAATGATTTTGTGGCATCATATTTCAGCCCCACAAGAAGAAAACTATAAGATTTTGTACCACTCTGAATCTGAAAGCTCACAAGCTGTCCCAAAAGAAGGCACGACATAAATCAAAAATGGTATTGGTTTTTGGAGATGCTCATGTTTGGACAATTCTCAACAATACAAAAGATATACATATGTCTGCAATATATACAATTGCAATAGATAAAGTGTTGAAAACTGCCTTCTCTCTGAAATAAAGTTCATATAACAGGGAAAACACCAACAAGGTGTTCATTAAACAATTTGTTTTGTTGAACAGTTTGAGTAACATTTGAATGATCGCATTTCACTTCGCTTGGAGTGGCTCTTGGTCCCTGCAGAATTCATTCAATGAAAGAATTCCTTTAATGTACTCTTCGAAAGGTATTATACTGCTTGTACAATGGCCACTTGCCAAAGATTAAGAATGAGGAGTGTTTTTAGCATTCAAAATAAAAACTGTTTGCTTTCAACATCTCTGTTTTCCCAGTAACACCTTAGAGTAATATCTTGAGCACCATGGGATTTGTATGCGATGTAAACATTACTACATTCTCCAGCAAATGGGACGCTGTGGCAATGGAGAGGGTCTCCCCAACCCTAAATGGCAATGAACCAGCATGTTAATATTGTGCAAGTGCATACCTAGCATTGCCTGGCGTGTTTAATTGGTGTATATCATCTAAAAATATGATTAGCGTAACTAGCTAGCTAGCTAGCTAATCATCATTGTGCTTCAAAGCAATATAACCCCTATTTTCCCAAATATTTTTGGGCTATGTCTATTGCAGGTTATAACCGTGAAAGCCACATTTTTATGTTTAGTTAATGAAAAAGAAGATTGCTCACCTACTAAGAATCACTTTCGATCAACTACATGTAATTTGTTTCGCTTCTGCTTAGTAATGACCACAGTATTTTCTGCAGTTTGGATCCAGCTATTTTGGACAGTACAAAAGTGATCAATTACAGTCTCAAATTGCTATATACATCATATACTTATCTCTCCTTAAAATCTTTACAGTTTAGTACTTTTAAACTGCAGTTGGACACAAAAATGCATATACATGCAACAGCTGCTGTTCTAAAATAAATCAGCTATCCCAACAGTATCCACACAGAATTTCTTAAATTAGTCTCAAATACAAATTGTGCATTGTTTGAAAGTCTAGTTCTCATTCAAAGCATATTTTCAGTGCTTGCAACTACCAGTAAGCCATTAAAGATATACGTTTAGATGCGAAAAAGTTTTTCCTGACTTGGTAGATCTGTTATAATTTGGCTTTGCCAGCAACAGTTGCTTCACTTTTATAGCCTTTCAGGTTTTGCAATTATATTGTTTTTTTAATGTTACGAAGATGATGCTTAAAACTGGACTATGATTGGTGGGTTTACAACAACAGGGAAGCAGGTAAGGAAAATAAAACTCTTTGTCCTCACCCCACCCCTTCTCACCCTCTCGCTAAGGCCTGCTGTGGCACTAGCTGAGTGCAGATAAGAGTTGGTATGTGCAAAAATTAAATCAAATTTTAATCAGAGCTTTTCTCTCTATCAACTAGAGCAAGGGAAATATTATTAAGTCTGGTATGTTAGAACTAAACTTTGCTATCTAGGGACAGTATCACTTTCCAAGTTTGTGTATTGCATTTGAAAGGCTATACTCACCTCAGTGGATCCCAGTGGATATTAACACATTTGGATTCCAGTGGGCATCTTAGCAAAGAGATCTATTTTATTAGATTATATGTCATTGGTACAAATATGATGCTGATGTGTTGCTTTTAGAGGACGCCACCCAGCAGCTTTGTATAAGGGCTGCAGCCCGTCTACACTGCATGCAATTTGCAGATTCTTTACACTGTATTGTGCACCAGCCCAGGTTTGTAGTTTGTTTGCACTTCAAGGGTGTCAGATTGATTAAAATTAAAGGAAGACAGTTTTTCTGGCTGGCGTAAAAAAAATCCAGCAGATTTGTATTTACTTTGCCCCTCTTTTTAAGCACAAGTAGACCCTCTAAATACACACATGCAACATGAGCTAACACAGGCCACATGCTGGTCCGCATGCTGGTTCACATGAACCACATGACACAGCAACTGAATAAAGCCATCACTTACATATCAAAAAATGGGCTTGAAGAATTACTCTCTATTCAGCAATTTTAGGGGACTAAGGAGCTTTACCAACAAGAGACCTCCTACTGAACATGTATCCTCTGCTCCTGTTGTCATTCCAACATTGAATCAGTTTGAAAATCCAGCTTTTGAATACCATAACTATAAGTGCAGTGTTTTAAATTATTGTTCCTCAAGGCATTGCTTTTATTAAAGGGCAATTCATGGCAATGAGGAAATATTGCTTAGGGGTACATTAGAAGGAAATTATCACCCACCTCAAGTTTTTGATTATTATGATCAAAAGTAATTCCAGTTCTTGGCAGCCTTCACATTTGCAGTAATAACTCTGTAATGTAATTACAATCGTAGGAACAACATCCTTGAAATTGTTACTTATTTTAATTAAACTGCAAATTTGAAAGGTAGAAATGAAGTGGATTGAATAACAAAGGGAAATATTATGTCAAAGTCAGAGGAATGGTTTTATTTTCCACTGCAAGCTAAAGCCAAACTACAAAGTACAAGAACTGAATCCTGTCCTACTTCAGTTGCTTTGATAGTGGACCACCAAGTTATAAATAATGTATTAAAGGATTTACAATGCAGAGAAAGAGAGCTGCTTTTCAGGGAGAATGAAAGTTCCTTTACTAGTGCATGAAAAAAACATGTTAACTCTTTGTTGTCCAGACCCAATCTGAGTTATAAAAGACTTCATATATTTTCTTTTGTATTGTCTAGGTTAAGAGAGTGTTTGGTTTCCTTTTTACAGTTTGTGGTAGCTTATTTTTTCTGCCAAAAGGTGTTTGAGGCCTACTGGGACCACTTAAAAGTTTATGCAGAGCACTAGCCAAGTTGGACAAAAAAGCCTTGAAGTATACACACACTGGCCCCTTTCTCAGACCCTCTCAGCTCTGGCTAGGGGGAGTGTTGTTGGTTTATGAGAGGGAAAATAGCCCCAGCCTTCTGCAAAAGTGAAATGGGATTAAGGCCTTTGTTCAGCCCACAATGGTGAGGGGAATTAGCAATAGTTGTAGGCACTTAGAAGAGCTCTCACACAGAAGCTTATCCCAGATTTTGCACAATAATCATTTGAATATCAACAGTGTTTTGCAACTACAGCGCTAATGTATAAACCTCTCTCTTTTAGATATCGAAATCCCCAAAAGGATGTTACCAATGGTTACATCACAAATATTCACACTCTTTATGATGAATCATAATTTTAGTATTACTGAGCTTTGTGAAACAGAAATGCACCTAACGTTACAAAAAAATGCTGAGAATAAGTTGAAGTTTGCGATGAGAGTTATGGGCATTTTTATGAGTTGTGATTAAAACTTCTACATTTGTTTGGTGGCATAAAATTACATGCCCAATATTAAAATTACACACTTTATTTCACATAGCTGAAGAGTGGACAGTGTCTGTTTTATCCACTTTGTCTCATTGTAAAAAGAAGTTCTCCTACAATAAATACTGCATTATTCACGAATACCACAAAGTTATAGCAGCATTTAACACCAAGATGAAATCTAAGGAATCATATTGTCATCCTTTAATGTTTTCTTTTTTTATAATCTAATCCAGAGTAACATACAATGAGCAGCAGTAAGATTAAATTCCCTGATCACCATTACAAGCATCCAAAAGTTTGGAGTGTAAGGGAATTAGACAATGAAGTATAGCTTGTAAGAGAAAAAAAAAACAAGCTTTATTTCAGATATTCCACCATATTTCACTTCTTCCATATGAGCTTCATATGATATGGTGAAACACTGGATACAATCCTTTCTCTGCATCATTAAATTCGACTGGGTTCAGGGGGATCCACTGACAAGCATAACTCTCACAGAAGGGGAATAATTCACAGCTTCTGCCTCAGTTGAGTCTCACAAGACTGGCCTCAAGAAGTGTGATGGCCTCAGCATTTTTCTCCACAGAGTGAAAACGTATTGTCCAAATCACAAAACATTGAGTGAGATCAGCAGACTTGTCAAGAGGCCCTGGCTTGAATATGAATGATGAGAGAAGAGCAGGGTGGTCTAGTGCTGTTTTGGTGTAGGCAGGTGAAAATAAGCTCAACTGTCCCAGCCAGCTGCCCATCAGTAAATCAGTAATAGGAGAGCAGAATTTACAGAAAACCCTATTTAACACTGCCCTGACAATGAAAATAATAACCAACGAGAAATACCGGTGACTCACAATCACTGTGTGCAGACATTCCTTTATGAGTCAAAATGAGTTGATTTGCTTCTGCGTGATTACGTTTTCTTAAATACAACCAGCATGTGCAGAAACGAAAACACCAGCTTCTCCAGCTTTGATAATGCAGGTAAATTCTGGCCCGCTCATAATGAAGTGAAATGAGTGAAGGTTGCTTCTCAAAATGAATACGCGCGCTGATTTTCCATCCAAATGAAGAAATTAAGACATAACACCTCCCCTCCTCTCCCGTCCAAACACATGCACGCATGCTAGTTCAATTCACTCGAGTGTCTACGTAGTTTCTGCATTCAGTTGGATACAATGATGCACAAGATGAATAAAGTTATCTCTGGTGTTGAATGGGATGTTGCTGGTGGGAGGGAATAGGGAGGGTCCCAGCGCTGGGCTGAAAAGAGCCCTGCTTTGAGGGCCAGTGCTGCAGGGTCAGGCCCCAGCTGCTTTTAAAGGGTGAAAGGGACACCAGCGGGCTGGACTGGCTCAAGAAACTGAACAAAACCAATCATGTCAAATAAAGACATCCCAGATTGGACGTTGACAGATCCCTTCCCAAAGTTGCTGAACACACTTCACACATTCAAACTTCAGTCTGGTTTGTATCATATATCACAGTTAGTGTCCTGTTGCACTTGTTAAATTAATAGCCAAGGCTCATTTCTGTTTTTTTTTTTTTTTTTTGTTTTGTTTTGTTTTTTTTGTTTTTTTTTTTTTGAAAATATAGGGTTAGGGTTAGGGTTAGGGTTAGTTAAAGCCCATTTGTGGGCCCACTGCTGTTAAATTTTTTTTGCAAAAATAAATAATGTAACTTG
>OMKZ01003191.1:44493-59124 GCA_900302535.1 Neoniphon sammara | reverse complement strand
ACAACACACCAGGGATGCATGTACGTGTGTCTGTAACTAAGAGAGACAATTCCCCAGTGACAAACAGTAAACCACACACACACACACACACACACACACACACACACACACAACTTTCTAATAGCACCATGTCGGTTTTTCCACCAAAATTCATATTGCACTGACCCTGGCTGTGGCCACCATTCATCAAACTGGCACTGGGTCTCAGCGTCAATGAAGGGAGGTGGTGCAATATCATTACACTTGTTGAGGAACCAATAAAAGCACTGACTGTCACTGGGCAGCGGAAAAATTTGATAGAACTAATCAAAATTTAGGCTTAGGATTTAGGCTTTTTTTTCTCACCTGTTATTAAGGCAATATGTTGAGAAAAGAAGGAAAAAATACCATTATTAGACAAATTTTAGTGTGGATCCACCAAGAAAAAATGATGATTATGTGAAGGAGACATGACTAGAACCAGGTGTGTGGTCAGTTCATGTCAGAAAATGTTTTACTGTGGGTGGGTGACCAAAACCTTATCCTAACTCTTAGCAAATTATTTAAGTTGCCAAACCAGTCATGACTGTAAATTTAACATTTGTGTGATGAACAGGTGAAAATTGTGTGCCCATTTGATGCCATTGTCACATAATCCAATTTATTGGTAAGTGGTATAGTCTGTGTTGGAGGAAGGTAAAGTTCACATTAATTTAAATCCACAGCCTGTGCATTTCAGAGATGGCTGCACGCTCATTTCACAAATTACAATGAAACTGGTGAATTTGGCCTGTTGTCTTCACAGTATATGAGATAATTGTGTTAACTGTACATAAGTTAGAGAGGCTAATGATCTTGTATGTTTGGAAATGGAGTCCCACATTGTCTGTGTAATGAGGCGTGTATGGAAAATGCATTCTGGAAGTATCTATATACAGCCTAACACAGGGGTTTAAACGTGCAAAGCTAAGAGTGGAGATGATGCTTAAGGGCCCTAAATGTATTTACAGCAGTATCAAATTAATTTAGTTTAATGGCTGTAGAAAAAATGGACTATAAAGGTGGAAATTGGTTTGTTTTGTGGATTGCTTTCTGTGTATCCTATGATTTGATGTGAAATTAGCCTGACTTATAGCACAAAGGAGGGACCATAACAAAAACAAGAAAATGCCTGCCTCACGCAACTGTGATGCTGTCCAGTCCCAGCCTGGTGTGCAGCATCAGCTGTAGCTGTGGTGGAAATTAATAAAGTCCTGGAATAATCAGGATCACCACATCATTTACCAATGTATTTTCAAGATGATCCACAACGCTCCAGTAGGTTAGCTGTTTTTCAATATCACTGTAGCCTGTTAGTCAAAACATTTTGTTAGCATTGCCCAACATGCTAAATCCCACATCTGTTAGTCTGGCTGTAACTACTGAAAATTTTTCACAAGCAAAAATATTTTTTGGTAAGCATTAGCCACCAATTTTACAAACACACATTGTAATACAAACACTATGTGAGCAAACATCATGTAATGTATTTTATTGCACTGGGGAAACTTCATAAATTACATACCTGTGACACAAAAAAACTACTATGTTAACTTAACCAAGCTGTAATTAAACCATGATACATATAGATTAGACACCACAGGTGAAAAGATATACCTAAAATCAGACAAGTATCACTCAGTATGAGCTGAAGAAGCTCTGTTTGACTGGCTGACCTGATTTTGGCTCCTGATACTGAGCAACAAAAGCTTTTAGGGACCTAATGGTTGAGAATGTAGCACCTACTGTGCTGTGTCAGGGAGGCGAAAATGAAACCCAGTAAAAACAGTTTAGGGGTGTGTAACGATTTTGTACCAAAACTGAAAACTGTGATTCTGCAATTCATGGGTTCACCGAACCATAAACTACATGGTGAAAAGTGTTATGTTTTTTGTTTTTTTTCTCACCACAGTTCTTGCGAGTGAAGTTGTTTTTGAATATTTTTGAACAGAGAGACCATTAGTATTCAAAATTTTCAAGCTAAATGGTGATACAAAGTGAACTGTGGCTTTAATTCTAAGGTACAAACTGAACCGTGAAAAGGGTGGGCCATTATACCCCTAATATGGATATGCCTTCATTTGCGCTTACTTGATTCAAGACTTTTCCCATGGACAGATCAATCTGACAGGGGACACTGTGTATGAGCTGTTGCAACACACTGCCTTCACCACCCTGTTGTCTGAGATTCAGTTGAGAGGGGTGCCACATCCTCAGCTCAGTGACATTTTGAGCTGAGGTAGAGAGCCCAGGGATGACAGTAAGCTGTGTCGTTTACTGCTGTGAGTGTGCCTGACAAACCAATGTCTACAGCTTGAAAAGCATCATGTGAGAGTGTACAAAAGACGACGAGACATCTTCAGTCCCTTCACAGTGAATAGACATATAGGCCGAGTGAGTCCCCTGAGTGAGTCAGCATGCGTACCTCTGTGCCTGTTCAACAGAGCGAATATTTCTGTTTTGTCATAGTAGAGACCTCTCCTCAGTACAGCCTGTATCAAAAGAAATCAAGTCTATCATTGGGCACTATTCAACACCACGGTATAACAACTGCTCAGGAAAGATAATGCACAAATTTGCCCTCCATATACCTGAAAATAAACTTCTCTTCTTCCTCTGGATCTTAAAAGTCACATCAGAAAGACCATCTGGTGCAGAAAAATACAGTTTTGCCCCAGGTGGTTTAATGTTACATCAGAGCCTGTGATTAAGACACGGCCATTTCTGGTTTTGATTAGCCTATGCCTCAACCCCTTCAGACCTCTGCTGCAGACTGGCCCAGGAGGCCCAGGGAGAATTAATACAGCAACCTGTGCATGTGTATGTGCATGCATGTTTTGTGTGTGTGTGTGTGTGTGTGTGTGCGCGCGCGCGCGTGCACATGTGCTGATCCATAATGCATGTGATCCTTTTGACTAGGTGCCTCCTCTTAGAAGAATGCCCTTTTCTTTGCAGCCCTCTGCCCATTTAAACATCATGTCTCCTCTTATCAACATTCACAAACAATTTATTAGATTTACAATTACGCAGATGCCTTAATGGGCGATTATGCTGTTGTGGATGCTATTTTGTCGAGTACCTTGTCTGCCCTCTTCATTCTGTATTCATCTGAGGTCGAGTTAAAGCCAGACAGACAGGGAGAGGCGTAGAGATGGAAAGATAGATAGACATACTGTAGAGATATTGCGTCTATTGTTATCAAAGCACAGTAGCTTCAGTATGTTTTACCACTAGGCATAGATGGTGGCATTGTATTGTCTCGCCTCAGCATCCTCACTCATCCATCAGTGCATTTATGGAGACATGAGGGATGCTCCATGTTCAGGGATGTTATGAGGTACAGCATGTACAAAATTGTAGACAGCATAAATTACACTGTGTGCTAGCACTGCAGGCTATAGTTGCTTTAGAAACACAGAACAACAGCAACAGTGATAAAAGGCTTTTATGTCAGCTGCTGCTACAAAGGCTGTTAGTATGATGTGGCATATCAGCAGGACCAGCAAGGTTCACACCAGGGTGCATCTAAATCAACACTGATATCGATTACAAGAATAAGCAGCGAAATTGACATGATGATAACTGTCCGCCAGCACATTTCATGACAATGGCTTCAGTCACAGCCATTGATGAGGCAGTATAAATGACTTGAAATTGTGCCTCGGTGTTTTTTTTGTTTTTTTTCAGCCTGTCATGCTGGCATTAATCATTTTGTGGCAGGTTTGCCAGCTTGCATGGCCAGCGTGTTCCTCTTGGAAGCTAGGTTTTGTACACTTTTTGTGCAGGTGTCGTCAGTCAGTTTATTGGTTGCAGAGTACTTGAAGGGAATTTTTACCTTGAAAATACTCAATAGGTGGGAAAACTCCTCCTGAGAGCTGTTTTTCACTTTACTGTATCAGGCAAATTTCTCTCACACACTGAAAATTTTCAATTTCTTGTGAGCGCCTCTTTGCCTTCATTTGCGCTTACTTGATTCAAGACTTGTCTATCCTGTGTTCTGTTTGAATATAGGATTAGTCCTTTCCATTCAGCTGAAGTAGTCGTATAAGTAACTTTGACTCAGTGATGAAAAAGCAGTATCACCCTGTTGCTTGTACACGGCATGATAGGAAACGGGGATCAATAGGATATTCTTTTTTACACCTCATCTGACTCAAAGTAAGTCCACTGAGGCGAACACCACTGCCGAGGGCCCCAAATAAAATCAATCTCAAACAACAGCAAATGGAAATCAGATTGACTGCCACGCGGGAGACAAAATGTGTCCTTCAGAATCGGATGTGGAGTTGCCAGCATGACACAAAACAAGTGGTAAAGGTATTGGATGCATTCATCATTTCTAACACCGTATGTCTTTCCTAGTCTGACAGCAGATGATCTCTGTGGTAAGAAAAGATGGAGGATGTTACGACATGTGACGGCTCCTTTCCCCAACCAGCCAATCACATAGTAAAAGCTCTGACAGCACAGTGATAGACACCAGTAATTACAATTTAATACAAGAACAGATTATTATTGGAGGGTGATTCATTATTTGATAGAGGATTCATCATCATCTGCATGGGAGCAGTGTCAGCTAAAGATGGAGGAGCAGGAGTTAAGAAGGTCAGAGAGCAAGGTGATTTATTGGAGGGAGATTATAGATTGACTGAAGCCTCCCTGTGAAAGAGAGACCTAAATCAAAACTGCCCCATTCATAATCGTTTTGTACTCTTGCTGATATTGCCATTCCAAAATATGCTATGAATATGTCAGTGTGTCAGCGTTAAAAAGGCAAGCTGTTTTTTATGGGCTCATTTTGAAGGAAGAGCCAGTGCAAAGTAGCCAAGCTGGATCTCTTCTGTAGCTGTCAGTTTAACAAGGAGGATTTTGACTCCCACATGAGCAATATCAAAAACCCTATCATGTCATTTCTTACTTGAAACAAGGACTACTGCAACCAGAACGAAACCACCTGCTTCAGTTCTTGTTCCAATGTCTTAGCGACATCAAAGAGACTTCCCAGGCTATTTTTCTTTCAGGAAATAGTCTAGAGAGGTCCACAATATGCCATTTCATCATCATCCCTGAGAACACTTTGAAGTTTTTTGAAATTCAGAGTGCCTGCATTTACCATCATCCCCCCAGAGTGGCCTGCTGCACTCCTTGAAATACGCATCACCATGTTCCTCTCAGTGAATAAGATCAGGGCAGTTTGTTTTGACAAGGTTGTAGGGAAGATTTTTTTCAAAGACTCATTGTGACCAGATACCACAGGATATTGATTTGAGCAGCCAAGTCACCCCATTACATTTATCTCTGCAAACACGGTTGCCAGGACATAAAACTGGTTGCTGCACTAATTCTGCGTTTATGCTAAAAAGGTTTACAAATGTAGCCGGGTTATAAGCAAAAGAACAGGGCACACAATACACTTTTGGATCTTTTTTCTCCTGACTGCGCTCTAATAGAACACAGCATTCATTTAAGTGGATTTTGGGAATGCAATGAAAACTCAGTGACAAGACAAGTGTCCAACATAAATAAAAGAAAACAATTTTTGTCTCAGCCTCTGGATCTTTGGCTTTAACAGCAAATAGCTTATAATCAGATGAGGTTCTTTAACCCAGCCTAGGCAGCATCAACATAAAGTGCTCAATAAAATGCTCAATTTACTCAATATTCTCTTAAATTTAGCCTTTCCCTAAACCCTTTAATACTAACACTGTAAGGCTTAACCCTTAACTCAAGCTAGTGTAGCAATAGACAACAGATTGTAGTTAGGCTAATAGACAGTAATCAATAGCGGACAGACAGCAGTCAGTAGACAACAGACAATAGAGAATGGTAGTGGCCTCTTAAACCTGGTATAGAACTAATTGAAACAGGATACAACAAAATGTACATTGCTTAGACCACTCCAGCTCAGTAAATAAGCCTTACTTCACATTAAACACTTGACAGTGGAACGCTTTAAAGTACATCACTTTACACAAGATTTCATCAAAATAACCTTACAGTAGTGAAAATTAGCTCTCATGTTTGTTATCCTAGGAGTGTTTAAGATTCAGCTCACTCAACATGCAGCACACCCACCAAGATAAACATGTGGGACAGATTGTGTCATGTTTATCTCCCCTCTGTGTTTGGCACGATAAGCATATACTTCAGTTTACTCAATAAATCCATACAACATTTAAACATTACTCTGTGTGTTTTTTTGCAGTCTATATGCTAACTTACACCATCCTTAAGTTTAGTAGTCTACTGCCGAATACTGTGTATTTGACACACGTGTTGCATGTCTACCAACACCAGAGAAGCTTAGTAACATCCTCACGCATCAGCATTTATGACCATTTTAATGTTTCATCGCAACATACAGGAATATTTACCACCAAACATCAGTGACTGCTCGCGGTATAATGCAGCCCGCTCTTCCTCCTGTGAACTGCGAGCCCCTTGCCCGCTGACATCATCACAATGCGCAGCACACCTGGAGTAATTCTATCTCCATGACAACATATAAACAGCTACTAAAATGTAATTTTACCTAGTGAACTACTGAATAATATGCTTAACACTGCTAAATGTTTTCAAACCATTTTCACCGAGTTACAGAAGCATAAGATTACAATGGAGAGAGGAAAGAGATGTGATGACTGATAACAGGGGTTGTCAGGGATGTCTATAGCAATATATACTGTAATAAAATATAGCCCACCCTCATGAGTATCTATAAATTAATTGTACATGGATCCAGAGGCATAATTATGCCCTGATGCATCTTTATCCATGTATAATGTTAAAAGAAGATGCATTTAAAATGTGCCGAGTGAGAGCAAGCGAGCCAATGAAGAACTAGATAATAGGACACTTTTCACGCACACAGAGCAGGAACATTTGGTTTCACGATTCAGGAGGATGTTTCAGCACATTATGTAAAACTCAGGGGAGAGAATATTTGCCAATACATTTTAATAGGACTAAAAATAGGGGGAGATTTGGAAAGTCCCAACAGCTTTCCCATGCCTGTGTGATTCACGTGTATGATTCACGCCAGGTTGTCTGGGGAATCTTTTGAATTTCAAGTTGCAGTTTGAAATGAATGTGACACAGAAACAGCTCCCAACAGCAACTGCACCCTATACCGAGTCTGAATAATGGCTAGGCTTATAGTTTGCGTCAAAAGCGCCTCAGTGGTGACACATTTACAGAAAACTTTCCACAAGCACAAAAGAAGCCAAATTGTTAATACTGGTGCTGGTTGCATATCAAGCCTTTAAGGCCTTGTACAGCTTGAAATTAATACTGGAAGAGTACTGATTTGTGGTGACTCACACAGTATTACTGCTGGGCAAATGTGAATTCAATTCATTCTCAGAATATTACAAGTGAAGATGGAGGAATTATTATACATGCAAACTGAGCATGTTAAATGGCGTCAGTTGGAAAGAAAGCCTATTTCGTTCTTTTCCCACATAGTTTCTTCACCTTATTAGCGCTGCTCCAATCACTGAGGAACAACCACAGCTGGTTTGTCATTGTTCCCATGGCCGCCTCCTTAGAGCGAGCAGAAAATCACATCGATCCAGGGAACATGCTAAAGCCCTTATTGATTGGCTAGTTCTCTGGGTGGCCATTATCTTTACTGCCTTGTTACCAGATGGAGGGAGTCAGCAGTGGCGAAAAAACAACCTCATAGACTTCCTTTGTGTGAACAGATGGACCATGAAGAGATGGGTGATGTCACATAGAGCGAGGATGCACAAATTACAGAGAGGCTCGCTGACCGTGTTACAACGAGGCAGTACAATGGCGACAGGGGAGAACAGACACCGGGCAATTATCTATTCAGAATAGGTCCAATATTATAAGGTCACATCCTGAGCAGGTACACATCCAAAATAACAGAATCCTATTACTCAGGAAGCGCTGGCCTGTCATCACTCCGCTTTCAGCGGTAGTGACCAGAAAATAAGCTCCCCCTGTGCTCCTGCCATTGTTTTGATTATTATCTGCCTCTTTTCAATTCATTTTGCAATTGCTTACAGGCTGATGCATCAGCCCTTGTCACCATGGGATGGGATGGGCTGGGATGCGGTTTTGGATAAGTGGGGTAGTTTCTTCCCACTCGGCCATGTTAAAACTCTGGAAACATTAGTCAAAGGGTATTGCGGCTGGAGTAGTATTTTCCTGGAAAGTGATACTTAAATATGCAAGGTTGTCAGATCGCTCTTAAATAATTTGCTCTTGCTAAAACAAAGGGAAATCCTAGCAACAGCACCATTGCTGAAGTCACTGTTAGAGCCAGTATGTCAGTGTTTGCTGATTTATCTGCCACTATATCCCCAAAAATTGGCTCATTAGGGAGGATTCCTCCTTGGCAGAGCCATTTCTCCTCATAGCAACTCACAGCACAATGAAGTGTTATGCTTTCCTGAAGACTGTTTTTCAATTACTGGCCTCATTTCTGCCATACGGCCTCATGGCATCACATGGCTACTTTAATGCATGTTAAGTTTAGACAGATCTCCACCCCTCCAACTGTTCTAACCTGCCTCTCTCCTCCTCTTTCATTCTCTTTCTCTTTTTCTCTGTGTGGGTTTGACCTGAGGGATCCTATTTATATGGCCAGGCAGCTGTCAACGGGGCACCCTGGCAGACTGCAGAGTAGCTTGAAATGTGAAAAGCTATTTCTAGAACTCAACGGAATATAAAAACTAGGCTCTATGCAGAATGTGCAAGATGTGCCACATATGAAACAGCACAGATGCAAAATGGATGTGTAATCAGGTCATGTTGTTTTATTTTGCGTCCTCAAACAAGCCAGTTTGTCCCTTTGACATGACTGTTGTTGCATCTTTATTTCAGCACATCTGTATTTGAGCATTATCTGTCCGCTCATTCATAATGAAAGAGCAGGAAGTGGGAGAAAGTGTGTGTGTGTGTGTGTGTGTGTGTGTGTGTCTGTGATGTTCATTATTGTGTCAATGTGTTCGTGAGAAAGACGGGGACAGATCGAGGAGAGAAAGGGAGAGAGAGAGTGAGTGAGAAAAAGAGATGGAGAGTGAAGAGCATGTGTGAGAGAGAAATGATAGATGGTCACAACAAAGGGAGGTATGAGTCATGTTTGATGGTTTCCATGCTGACGTAGCTGGTGCTCGATGTTGGGTCAGATGAACAGCAGCCTTGTCATGGGATCATTGATTCCCTGTGGAAACCGCCTCACCTTATAGACCTTTTCCGTCTGCTTTTGAGCCCATGCAGGCAGGAAACGTGCCACATTATCAGACCCATAAGACAAGCAAAGAACCCAGGATCAATAACTCTGCATGTCATAGCAACATGATGGCATTTTTTGTAGTGCCTTTTGCTGGGCGCATGATGTGACATTATTTCCCTTAGCAGGAATTTTGTTTGCACTCTCAGGGTATTTACTCTCTTCGAGACTTGCTTTCTGCAAGACCAATATCTAAGTTAGGTATAGTAGCCTTAATTTTTAGACGATAGTACCTGATAATATCAGCAATCAGCAAAGATATGAGGCAAGTAAGAAACATGGCAGAGAAGTTCAGAGGTAAACCCCAAAACAATTTAATCTTCTTGTACACTGCATGAAATCTACATCTTAACATCATTTACTTTCATATTCAGTGATAAAATCTTGTTTTTCTTCAAACAAGTGAAAAAATCTGCCAGTGGAATGAGATAATCCCTCTTGTTTCCAATGCTAATCAAGTTGTTTACAGAATTTTGAAGTGAAGTGTCATTTTGTGGGCTGATGTGCCTTGTTTCAACATATTTGTATTTGCTCCCAGAAAATTCCTTAAACTAGGCTTGTCTTGCAAGCCAAGTGGAATTATCTCACCCCGCTGACAGATTTTAACACTGAGTATGTGACTAAATGACTTGTTAAACTGGAGGTGTTTTGCAATGTAAAATGTGCAGACCAGTGTTGGTTGCACTGCATTATTTTCTATTTAGTGTCAGTGCATCAGAACCCTTATTTACCCACCAAACTGTTCTGCAATCTTATTTGCAGAAACGACACCAAAAAAGAATATTTCCATACACTAGATTATTATTTTTATGATACCGAGGCTTTTTGTAAACCTCAGTATTATAAGAGTATCAATGCCACTTAGTTGCCATCTTTTTCGTTTATCAGTACACTTTTATGTATCCCTGGCTGATGCAGTATCTTTGAAGATTAAAGGACCAAAAAGAGGTATGGAGGTAGAATGAGGGGAAAAGCCTCAAGAAAAGGGATTTTGATTGCAGCTGAGTCATGCACTGTGTTTATGTCTTGAATCATGGGCTAAGCACTAAGAAGCTTATAATTGCATACTCCTCAGTGGAGTGATTTTTTGTTGTGTTCAAATTCTCCAAAGGACATGGGCCTATTTAGATAAAACCTTTGATGGATGAGATTTGCATTTAAATGTGCAAGGATGCAAATACTTGCTTCACCAGTTTTGTCTTGCTCCTTTTTGGAAATGCTTCTTGTGTAACCAAGGAACAAAACATCTGATATAACAGCAAAAACTGCATAACAGATTTCTGAACTGTTTCATAACATGTGCTCCTTACACTTTATATAATGCCCAAATTGTGCAAATATCAGCAATTTCTAATCATTCTAGTGATTGTATCTTGCATATGATATACAGTTGACATGATAAATATGACTGTGACAGCTGTTATTAGAAAATGGATCAGTGGTTACTCTCGCATGTACAAAAACAAACAAGCAAAGGTGCTTCATGATATGATATGAGCATGATTTCAAAGAGAATGAAATAATGTGAGCAAAAACATCACCTCTGACACCATCTCTGCAATGAGCATGTTTGCAGTGTTTATCTTTTGATGCCTCAGATAGAAAAAGCCCTCACCACCAAAGGGGGTAGAGGATGGGGAATAAAACTCTAGAACTAGGGCAATGAAGATGCACTCAGAGAAGACTGTCATCTCTTTATTTTGGTTTATGTATCTTCAGTTATTTTTGCCTGTGTAAACAAAATGCAAGTCATTATTTGGGTCAAAGATATACTGTATTTACTGTGTGTGTGTGTGTGTGTGTGTGTGTGTGTGTGTGTGTGGTGACCAGTGGCCGTGTGTGTGTAGTTGTGAAGGGAGGAGGGGTGTATAAAGCTAACATTACTGTCCATCAGGCTTTTTATTATTAAATCAACAGGCCTGATAAAAGGCCCCTTTGTACACATTCAATGGAAGAGATTAAAGCCCCTGACATCAGTGTGAGAGCAACATTAACAGAAAAAGCTTGAGACAAGTCCAACCATACTACAAATCATCACGAGTATAAATATCTTAGCGATCATAATCACCAAACTATGCTGTTATGTACATCAAAAATGAATTGTTTTTTTTTATTGTGTGTAGAGATGAAACAGCCAAGCCTCTGTTATGCAAACTAAACTGTTTGTGCTTATTACAAAAGCCTATAATATTTACCCTGTTCCTGTTGGGTGCATATTAAATTGCTTGAATAAACAGGCACAATATCATCTTCGCATCACCAGGGAATGAAAACAAATTATTTTGATTGTGTCTCGGAAAAGTCTGTTTGCATCCTGCAAAGGAAACAGTGACAGTATCATCTGCCCACATATTTTCCAGCCTAACCATCTTCTCTTTGAGCTGCGAGCTTACGTGTGCATGTGTGTGTGTGTGTGTGTGTGTGTTTCTGCATGATGGTGAAGGAGTGTAGTATTTCAGTAACACTGCACTTACCATGCACTTGGCAGTATTTGTTTTAAGAAACACTGAACTTGAATGAAATATGTTATTATAAGATTGCTAACTTTTCTGGTACTGTTTTTCAAAAGCATAATAAATCATCCACTTCAGAGGTATCACTTTGAAATATTTATTGTGTATCTATGCAAGCATTCAGAAAACACTCAAAAGGTTTCAAGTACATTATTTTGAAAGCTTTACAGACTTCTGTATCTGGACCCAGCTGCTCATTTTGAACCACATTTTCAACCATGAGGCTTGATGCTGATTCAGCCTGGTCACTTGTTAGCATCTTACCAGAGAGGAGCATGCACATGTAAGACCGCTGGACTCTGTCTGAACCCATTACTTAAATGCAAATGGATCTTACTTAGCCTTTTCAATCAAATGATTGTTTTTGACTGGAGCACAGTAAGCGGCAAGAGAGGTTACTTATGGGTCAGAACAGAATGGGTGGAGAAGGGGTGACCAGTGGCTCAGTGCTATGGGAAATGTGGAAAAGGATGAAAACAGACATGCATATTTTTCATAGGGCTGCAAACAGGCTACGGGCTAATGTCTTGAAGATTGTGCATGTATTCTTTCTTTTTGAAGGGGTTGGGTTAAAAAACCTTGAAGATATGCTGTGTTAATGCTGATCCCTGAATTTATATGAGGGGATAGAAACAGGAATAGAGGTGTTATTTCTGAGGGCAGAAGAAAAGGATCTTCCATAGTTCTGCAAGCTCCCATGCCAGATCAGGAAAAGAAGATTTTTGTTAATCCACTCCTTTGTTAAGCATCTCACAGGTTTGCAGGATTTGTTCCACAGCTGTGTGTAAGTATTCTACATGAGCATGTGAATGCATGTGTGCCACATCAAATTAGTTTAAAATGAACAGATGTTGTCTGACAGCGATGTGCATTGTGCTCATGATTGCCACAGGAAGTTGTAGTAACCACGCTGAATGAGGATATGTGCTTTTTGTTAAGTCTCTTTGGTCATTACATCTCTTACTGGAATTGCATGCAGTCAGAAATGTCATGGTGGTGGAGCTTGGGCTGAGATTGGGTGGGGAGTAGAAATGGAAAGGAAGAGAAGACTCAGCAGCTGCCAGCTGGCTCACCTCGGGGCACGCTGCTGTAGTCACGGCTAAACATTAACCTACAGCTCTTACCACAATGCTCCTGCTGTGAAGAAGGCTTGATCGTACCTCACCGCACATGATGAAAACCTATAGTTTCATTGCTGCCGTTTCCCAGTCATGGCATTTGACAAAGCCAGGCAAAATAAATAAAAGAAGAGCCATATGTAAATAGCAAAGATAACAGTATTTTGCAGCTATCGCATATCATAATTGGCCTTTGAATGAATCTTGATCAATCAATTTAAACATAAAATGAGTGGAAAAGAAGGCAAGGAAACAAAAACTAGACAACATCAAGTTATCTTAGACATCTTGCAACACCCTATAATTAATGTCCTTTATGGTAATCTTCAGTTGCCATAGGGATAGAGGAGCTGCAATCAATTTAAGCAGCCATGGTGGCCTGCAGGGAGAGAAATGTTCAAGCAATTATTGTTGCTTTTAAATTCTGTAAGAGCAATCCAATGGCCCATTTATTTATTCAAAAGATCACATTACTGTTGGTGTCAAAATGCTTCACTGTTGGGAGCTAGGTGTTACATAAAGTGTTTTCATTAAACATGATTTAAATAATATAATCTGGGTACATAGAACGCTGCAAAAATGTCCATTTCATTTAGTCTCATATTCAATATAAAATCTTGTTTTTCTTCAAACAAGTGGAGAAATCTGTCAGTGGGTTGAGATAATCCCACTTGTTCCTAATGCTAATCAACTTGTATCCAGATTTTATTTTATTTATTTATTTATTTTTAATCAAGTGTCATTTTCTTGATCCTAGTGGGCTGATCTGCCATATTGTGCCTTGCTGCAACATATTTATACTTAATCCCAGGAAAATTCCTGAAACAAGTGGAACAGCATTGGAAACGAGTGGGATTATCTCAACCCACTGTCACGTTTCATTTTCATTTTTTTGAAGATAAACAAGATTTTAACACTGAATATGAAACTAAAAGATTTGTTCAAATTGATTTATTTTTCTGCAGTGAATGCTATAACTTAAGGAACTTGAACACAACCATGACATTTTTTTCTGGTTGACACCACTCTTTGAAGGTGAATTATATTTAATTATATTTCATATTAGCAAGTGCAACAGAATCCTCTCAGTCCTGCCTGAAATCATAATCGACCGACTTACTGATCAAACTAATTTAGATGAAGGAAAGTGCTTCATTTAAAGGAAAGGGTTTAATTAACCTCTTCACCTTTATTATAGTGGTACATCCCTCCGTCTGTGCTGGAGAACTGTCCTCTGAGGTGAACAGCTAGCAGAGAACATAATGTACTGTGGGAAATTGACAGCTCGAATCTGAAGATCAGTGAATTGCTTCTTCCCACATGTTATCTCTTCATCTCAATGTTGTTTTGGCAAGACATGTCTGCAGGCTTAGCTGGGACACTAAAGAGGCTATTGGCGGCACAGTCACTCTGTCAGAGGACACCAGAGGACCCCATCCTTGTAATCAGTGCTTGAAAGCCTCCCACACACACACACACACACACACACACACATGCTCACATGCGCCCAGATGCAGGCACACGCGCACACAAACACACGCACATACGTAACACCCCGTCTGCCTCTTGCGTCTGAGGGGCCTGTGTTGACAATAGGAGCCACTGATGACTCACCTCCAGATAAGTGATCAGCCAGGCCTCTCTGAGTCACCTCAGCATTTTGTTCTCCATTTATCACATTAATCACAGGTGGAGGCAGCAGCCAGGACCCCCTGCCACT
>OMKZ01003191.1:8639-38106 GCA_900302535.1 Neoniphon sammara | reverse complement strand
CCCCCCCCCCCCGGCACCCAGCTGCTGGCTTTTGCTTCAGGCCACAACTTAGAGCAAATATATGACTTATAAAGACACGGAGGAACAAAGAAAACGCCATACTCCCCCTGAGGTCATGAGTGACAAACAATAAATATCATTCAAGTCTATGCTGGTGTGAGGAAAATCTTATTCACACTGGTAAAGAAAGATCTGAGCAATCGTTTCATTTTGTTTTCTCTTTTATATCAACATCACTTCTATCCAACACCGTTGTTTTAACAGAGTTGCAAGCACTAAACCATTGCTTACAGCTTAAAAACATATCCTCCCTTTGATAAAGATACAGATGTGCCAGAGAACTGTCAAAATCGGTGCATCCCTAAAGGAAACCACACGCTCTCCGGTGGATTAAGGCTAGAAACATTCCCATCTCCCTCCTGTCTCTCTTCCCCCACAGTGTCTTTTCTCTTCCTCACTGCCCATCCCCCCCTCCAACAGAGGAGTGCCCTGGTAAATAATTGAAGCATATTGCTCCTCTGCTTCGTCTCCATACTGTAGCTGCCCTGCTTATGATGTTTTCTATTAGCCGAGCCTCAACAATATTTGGCTGTTTATTGGCACAATCACCCGAGAGCAGTGTTTCATCATGAGTGTGTCTGTCGCTGCATTCTGCCCATTATATTAACCCACAAGGCTTCTCAGAGGCTGTATGTGAGATGTAGGATCAAATAGCGTGAGCAGATGCAACCATTGGCTCATACCACAAGAGTTAAAGAACAGTGATCCCATAGATCAGTTTACCTCTATAATTTGGTTTTCACTTCCCCTCTTTGTAGTTTTAAATGCAGCTTATTTCATTTTAAAGAAAATAAGTATTTTCTAGCCATAAACACTGTATTTGAGCCTTATGAATTAAGCAAATGATGCGTCTTCTCATTAGGACATTGAGGCTTCAGTGCCGTTAAGTTACCCCTCTAATCTCTCCAAAGCGGGCTGCCCCTAATTTGCTGATGTGAACCAGGGAGGTCAGTACAAAATCAAAATCAATCCCATTCTTGTATTCTGATAGTTTGTAGAAGAGATGTGACTTTGTATAAACACATCCTAGGTGAAAACACTTGAAATGTTTGCATTCATAAATATAAAATAATATCTAGAATATAGAATAAACGATACTGGAGTCTCACTCTGAGAACATTTTGCACGCTGCAATGGCAGAAAAGCTGTGAAGCATTTGAGCTGAAATCTAAGGTGAGGTGTTTGCTGACATCTGCTGTCTCAACTTATGAACTTAAACTACTGAGGCTCTGATCTTGACATCAACAGAAAACATTTATTGCATTTGGTTTTTCAACACAGAACTGGCGTGTGCGCTCTCTCCATACATTATAACTGTCTCCTTCAGTGGATAAAATACAGAAAACATTACAACTCTGTATTATAGTATGTAAACATTAACTTAAAAAAAGAATCAAGTAGAATACACTGGGTGTTTGTCCCTATTAGCCTAATTTACATACATTTTAATGATTTTTTTTCCTTCATAAGGGATCAGGTGCATAATTTAAATAAAATCTCTGTAAACCTAAGACGCAGAACACAAATACAGTTAGAGAGCTGCATCAAACATGGTGTAGATAAACTAATCAGTGTTCGTGTTGCTCACTTCCCCGATCAAAAAGTCAAAACTTTTTGAAGACAGAAAAATAAATCAAACGAGTGCTACGCCAATGAAACATAAGGCAAGGATATGTACAGTAGCTGAGAAATAAAGGCTTAAAAGGTGATTTAGGTGTGAAAGGTAAATGCCTGAGATCAAACATTCTCTGTATAGGTCATTGCGTACGTAACTCAAACTCAACTCACTGGCAAATCACTGAGAAGTATTTCAGGGACAATCCACATTAAAGCAAAATTCACACTATTCCTGTGATCTTATGTAGTTCAATCCATTCTTTTCATCTTTTAGCAATCTAGAGAAAGTCATCTGAGAATGCTCACTCTCTTTCAGCAATGCCCTACTTCACATTCACTCTCTTACACACATCCACCTACATTTTCTCAGCTAGTGAGGGAAATCCAATTGACCTTCTAGTGACAAGCGCACTTCTTTTGCATCTACGCTTCTGCCTGGGTATTACGAGAAATGAAGCGATATTACAGCCTTGTACATTTAGGTTAGAGAGAGATTTGTTCACCGTCTTTTAAAGATCACAGGAACAGCAAAGGTGAATTCTGTTTTTGGATGGATCTCTCCTTTATAGTGCAATATATACAGTAGGGTAAGGCTTGCACAAGCAAGTAAGATAACAGAGCCTGCATGAATAAATGTTCCAACAACAGCAGTACTACTTTAGTTATCACTGGTGAGGTCAAATCTACTCAGGAACACAGAGGATCATTTAGTCTCATCAGAAATTATATTCAAAACGTTTACACAGGCTCTAAACATTTATAGGCTCTGGGTAACTTCACAATAGATATGGCTACTCTGTGACATAGTGCTAGGTCTTCCAAACAGAGAAAAAAAAACTTATCCTCCATTAAGTCCACTGATTAGAAAGAAAAATCCCACTTAAATCATAAAACCTTGCATTAGAACATATATTAAAAATAATAACAACAATAAAATACATTGTGGGTCATTAGACATTCTCTTTTTACCAATAATGTAATGATGACAATGATGGTATAAGAGCAACAAATTCTCTTATTATTCAGCTTTGGCATTTTTGGTGCAAACTTAGATGAAATGGAAGTTTAACAGCAACTAAGGCTCAAAATATGAAGGCAACAGGCTCCCTCCTGTTTCATGTGGAAACATGTAGCATAATCGATAAAGTTATAGAGTACATTCACACTGTACTAATCGTCTGACTAGCACCCGCCAGTCAACAAAATATTTGACTGAGATGTGCAATTTAGCATGCAGCAATGGTAACCCTATATAAATAAAACCCCTATGAAATCACACAGAATGCCAGTGATGCAACTTACAATCTTAAGGGAAGCTTTCTGTGGCTCTACATCTCCTCTAACGCAAGTCAGCTTCAACCAGTAGTGTTTCTCTGTTAAGTCAATTACCTTTAAACAGCAGTGCTCTTATTTGTTGACCGATGCTGTCTCTGAAATCTCTTCTTCCATGTGGCCTGAGCTTGGGGGTTTAAGATCGACCCCTTGCACCTCTGTAGCGCTACTGTCGCCCAGGTTTTCTTTGGCGACGTCAGGGCCAACAATGTCAACTGTGCCCTCACAGCTGGGAACAGCACTGGTGATCAGGTCTATGACATGGCCATCCTCAGTTTCCTGGATACCTGAATCTTCCTCCTTCTCTGGTGATGAAGGCACTCCTTGGCCAATAGATGAAATGTCTGCAAGAGATAAGTGCAGTTCAAGGAAAATTCCACCCCAGGACACTCTTACATTGTTACATATCATGTATAGATGGAAGTTTTGCTTTTTTTTGTGATGAATAGTTGTAGTTTACATTTTTGTGTTCCAATTTCCCCTCCATCTGCCTCATTTTCGTCTATTTCAGTTAGTGGTTTCCTACACATCCCAAAATGCCTCATGAAAACCACTAGAGAATGTGTCTGAACTTTTCACACACAGTATGTGTAAGTGGAGAGATTAATAGTGGCAGTGACAGCAAATCCATAATAACAGCAAGAGTTTTTCCAGTTGAGAAAATGTGAGAGCTGTACCCCTTACTCAAAATGTAAGACTGCGGCTTCTGACCACGCTGTGCTTTGGTCTATTTTGTCAATAGTATCTCTTTCTCTTCGACATCGATTTCTTCCAGTATTACATTTGAACAGGAGTATAATATGGTGAGTTGGGAGAGAAGCCCTTGCTCTTCTACTCTGAGGAACTGACACAGAGCCTGACATTTACCACTGATGCTTTAGCTCACTGAGAAATATTCTGCTATTCAACTGCGATGTAGCTGTACTGCAAATATCTCATTGTGTTGTCTATGTTTGACTAGTTTGCCATGGGAGTAAGAAAATATACCACCTAATATCAAAATGGTACCAGAAATGCAAGGCATATGGCCAGTAGCTGTTTCTTTAAACAGTGTTCAAGTGTTTTAGGGTGGATTTCTCTGTTAAAGTGGGCTGTCAATAAAAACAAGAAATTGCAAGGATCATCTGTAGAATTTAATTCAACTTACCCGAGCTAATCTGATCACAAGAGTTATCACCATAATTAACAAACATGGAGTCGTTGTCCATGTCAGTGGTGGAGGCCATCTCTGACACGTCCGGGGTCATGGCCTCAGACATGTTGGACATATCTGACATTCGCAAAGAACAAAGGCCCATTTTAAGTTATTTGCCTTCTAACCCATATTTAAACTGAATCAGATCTGAAGATTCTTGCACCTCAAAATAAGCTCAGGTTACCTGGGTTTGTAACAGTCTGTGTAGATGAAGCTAGACACAGGTCCTGCACAGCATGCTCTACTTGATTCAGCGCCAGTTCACTCACACCAGAAGGACTATATGCAGACACTGAATGCACCTGAGGAGAGAGAGCAAGTGTTTCAGACTAATCATATCCACAATCAGAAATATCTGGCAAAAAATATGAAACAGATGTACATCTTTTCAGTAAGTTCACAGTTCAGTAAGAGATCATATTAATCATCAGTTCATCTAATCTTGGAAAAATAATTTTATAGCCTGTACCTCACTTGCAGGCAGTTCTTGATTATTGCCATCTTGAGTCACAGTGGACTGATGAGTGCTTTCACTCTGGATGTTAGGTCCAAGAGGGCGAGTTGGGATCCTGTGCAAATAGCCATAGCCAATACCACAGCCTAAACTGAAAAAAAAATACAAACAAGACAATGAGAACATGCACGTTTGATGTGTCTGCACACATGCAGGTGTTTTATTGAGAAATTTTAATATGCTATGTCCCAGAAATATCAAACAAGTTTACCTCTACTGAAATTAATCTGTATGAACGAGATCTGTTAATACAGGTTAAATGATGTTAAATACATCATACAGTCTGTTGGCAAATACCTACCTTCCCTCTCCCCCCCATGCACCATTGGGAGTCACTACCACTTCTCTGCATTGGTCACTCTGCGTGTTGTACACCAGGAGCTTCAGAGGTTTCCCCTCATTGGCTTCAATCAAGGAAAAGAAATCCTCCGACTGCATGGGTCACAAAAAGAAAGAATTTTAACCATATACATATAAATAAACAAAGAACATGAATTTAAATAAATGGAACAGGCTGTCATAATTCATCAACAGTTTACTTTTGCAGTATGTTGTGCTCATATATGCCTATGTTCTTATTTGAGGAATTTATATTGAAAAAAACTTGCAAACTTACATCTTGCAACACCTGATCGGCTCCCACAATGAAGTCATGATATGCCTGTAGCCCTGCTAATGACGCAGGTGAATGTGCTTCTACATCCTAACAAGGGAAGGAGGGTTACTGAAGCATCGTATACTCAAAACCACAAATCATCACATAACACTGTGCACAGCAGCCATAAGAGGTACATGATGGATTGAGTTAACCATGAAACATGCTTTTGTGGTATGGTAATATACTGTATGTATGAAGAGTGGAACAACAAGAGGTTATCAGTTGAAATTATCCACTGAGGCTTCTATTCATGGGATGAAATACTAACAGGTGAACCAGTTGAAAAGTTGAGCATTTAGAAATACACGGGATTTTATACTGCAGTCTTCTGTGGTAAGTATTCATAAATATATAGGATGCTAAATAAAGTATTAGCAGTGGTTCATAATGATTCAGGAAATGTTGGGCCATACTGCATAAGACATGTATGTCTTATTTTCCTGGAGTTTTGTGCAAGGTCCTTAACCTGTACAAGAAAGAACAGCATTTATCTGGGTTAGGCATGACTTACCAAGACATGCCAAACATTCTCATTAGCTCCTTCGAAGCTGCAGAAGCGGACACTAGCACCAAGCAGGCCTTGACCACCCCACATGTTACTGGGTACGACCTCCAGTTCCCTCACCCGCTGGGTTTTAGTGTTGTAGACTTCAAGTTTGACTGGTTTCTCCACATTGGCTTTCAGAAGGTCTTTCAGCAAGTCACTCTCTTTATTCTGAGGAAAGAAAGAAATATGGTCAACCATCATTTCAACAGCTCTGGGGTGGATTCCTACTTTTCATATAAAAGAATATAGCCTTCCTGTAGTTTGGTGCACATTCATGCATATACTGCAAAGAGGACTGTGCTGGCATTTTCTTTCCTGGAGAATTGAGTTCAGGTCTTCAATACTGGATTGTCCTGAAATTCAGAACAATCCAGTATGGCATTATGCTACATTCCAATGTATTAAGAGTCATCTAACAAAGACCAGCAGTAGCAAATTTGTGCACCAAGACGCCTGCTTGGTCTGTTGGTTCTAGCACCAATTCAAAAGGAGCCTTAATTTAAAAAGACGACTGAACTTACCCCAAGAAAGTGGGCAGCACTGATATCAGTTCTAGCTGTAATTATTTAAAACCTTGGGATTCCTATTCTTAGCTACAGGGACAATTATGACATGTTTCCAGTGCTGTCTACACTTCCTCAATATTAGCTCTACAAGCTTCCTCAGTTTTTACCTTCACTGTAAATCTTTGGTCATCTAACCTCAGCCAAAAATTGCACATTAGAATGAAAATTTTTAAAGCTAATCCCCTTATCATGTAAATCAGTCATCACTTCCATTACATTCCTATGAGTTTTAAACTGTTGTTCTGAATTCACTCACAGTCTTTCCCTTGTACCTCAGCTTGTCCTTTTTATTTTAGATTCAATTTTTTTCTCTCTCAGATATTAAAAATGTCATATATTCTTATTCCTTTTACATGAAAACCTGATCAAATTTTTGGAAACCCAAGATTTGTTATTTGGGAGTATTGTTTACATTGTGGAATGGGGATATGTCAAATCCATTCTTGACTAAACCCATAACACTTTACTCACAAGTCGAGTATTTCCTATTGAGAGAATGAAGTCAAAGAAGGGCTCCAGACCAGCCTTCTGAGCGGGTGAGATATCCTGAACCTGAAATGTAAAAACAAATAAACAAACAGAGACAGACAGCCAGACCAAGTTTTGCTGATCTGATGTGACAGACAGATAACATTGCTACAGTCGCCGCCATGTGTCAGCTCAAGGCATTGCAGTGGGCAAAGTTTGGGGGTTCTCACTGCCCGTCACTGCATAACTATTGAGAATGCGTGCATAATAAGTTAACATATATAAAACGCCCAAGCTGGTAGTTATCGGGAGCTAAACGCACTTAAGCAACCACATACTGTGGCTGAACTAGTTAGTTTGGATACATGCCAAATGCCACCTCATCACCGCAGGGCATTAGCCAACAAGAACTTGACCACAGTTGCATTTACAAGAATGAGCTGTTTTTAAAACCTATCCCGTTATTGTATTTCTTCATAATGTCATGCGAACGGCAACGATATTTTTCTTTGCAGGACTGCCACAGCTAAATAGTGAGCTGTGCATGGCAACTTAGCTTCCTAGCAGCAGTGAGCACCCGTCGGCTACGTGCAACTTGCCCTTCCAGACGTACCCCGTGAACATGGTATCCACTGTTGGCTCCGCCGTCTGACAAAAACGAACTCTGCGGTATTCCCATTGTCTTCCCCTGTTACTGCTGACTAACACGTACTACAATGCCACTGAGGTAGAAATAAAGTCATTACTAGCTGACTTCAGCTAGCTAGTGCTAACAGCTGAGGTAGGTTGACAGGCGCTCGCACAGTACTTCTGTGGTACCTACCGCTAGCGCTAAATTCAGGCAAAGCTAATAAATACAGATGCCAGATAAATGGAGTTTCTGCTGGTGGTGCTCCTCCACCTCCCTCTCTCTTTCTCATGCTCACTTTCATACACGCACATACACACAAACACATGAGAGCAGAGTTAGCACACCTACACACACAGTTACAGAAGAAAAGTATTTCTCAGAAGGAACGAAATGGGAGAATGTCAGGCAATCTCATTTCGATTAGCCGTCCTTGATGGGTGTGTCAGCGGTTGCTTAGCAACTTTCGACGGTTGTTGAATCAATCTTGGAGATTTTGTACTCACTGATGCTGTATTTTGCTGTTGTCATAAATTTGAATGTTTAAAAACACTGCAGCAGACAATTTGCAATATGTCTGAGACAGATCCAACATGTTTGGTAAGATTGTCATCTTTTTTTTCCTTTCTTTAATACTGCTATCTTAAATTTTACTTACTGGTGTTTGCCTCAGTTCATATTGAACTGACCTTCACTTACAAGAAAAAAAAAACAGTAACTGACGAGTGTTAAATGAGTTCTGAACTAATGTAGTTACTACAGGTAATTAGCTGCTAAGAAACATGTTCAAAGTGATTCCAAGTGATCTAATTTATTTATGTATTTATTTTTTAGTGTTCCCTTGTCTACTTTATAAAGGAGAAATTCTTCAGGACAGCCATACATACAGCTGAAAAGTACTTGAAACTGTACATGAATGATCACATCCTGCTCTTTTTCAAAGCATATGCAAAACTGGTGGAAGGTATGTAAGAGGGCACAGACTACTTAGCTGGTGCCCTGAATTTATATTCTAAATTTAATTTTTTGGAAAGGGTCTGTGATCTGTATTTTCCCCCGCGACAGGCAGAACCCAGGAGGCCATGAAGGAGCTGGAACAACTCAAAGATAGCAGTAGCATGGCAATATGTTCTGTTCAGGCTCTCATCTGTGCACACCTCCAGTGTGAAATAGTTGGCAAGTGAAAATTCACTTTCATGTCTTATTTTAAATATTTTACCTCTACCTCTAAATACTTTACCTCTATTTTACGTTTAAATAAGAGGCTGTGGGGCTGGTTTCATATCAAAATACAGTTTTATACCACATATAAACTTTATTGTTCTGGCTGATCAGGAAGAATATGAAGTACTATGATAGAAAGTCATGACACAGAACTATAACTGTATGATTAAATGATTAACAGAGTCTTCGGTCTTCTTTGTTTTCTGTAGATCGAGAGTCTGTGAAAAAACTAGAGTCCCATGTGAACGCCATTCAGGGAGAAGCAGGGGAGACTGCGTTGTATTATGGAGGTCTGTTCCATTGGCTCATCGGCTGCAATGACAAGGCCAGAAACTACATTGACAAAGTACTGACGATGTCCAAGATGTCCTCAACAAAGGTTTGAAGCTGATCATTGTCAATTAACTCACAAAATATACATGCAGAGTTTCAAACTAAAACAGTGCAGTACTAGGGGTTTTAAAATACAGATAAATATGAAATAAATAAATAATAACTAAATATAACTTTTATATAAATGTCATCTGACAGTTAAGTATGTCAGTTACACTCCAGATTTTCTTTACAGCCAGTAATCAATTTGTAATAAGACAGAGTAAATATTTTATTTTGGAGCAATATTCTTTTTGGTTGACATACTGTCATGATGACAGCTCAGTCCACATTACATATCTCTTTTATATAATGACAATGTTAGTTATTTAGCAATTTAAACTACTGTTAAATTACAGCATTAAAAAATAAACACAACAAAAATGTTAGCCAAATCTATTTGCCTAAAATGTTATGTTTTAACAATAATCTTCCTGTAAGCAGGGCCTCATTCTGAAAGGCTGGTTGGACATGAATTCAGAAGATAAACTCCACAGAAAAAATGCTATCAAATACCTGGAAAGAGGAATTACAGGCTCTTTGGATGTGTTTGGTTTGATGGGAAAGGTACAGTACAGTCCATTGCTGTCACTGAAAAATAGTGATGTTAATGAGTTGAATGGTGTCTTGAATGGTGGGATTGTATCCATTTTTCAGGTGAAATACTTTATGGATAAACAAAACTTCCCTGAATCCCTTGATGTTGTCAATCGAATCATTATCTCACACCCAGACTTCCTTCCTGGTCTGTTGATGAAGATGAACCTTTTTCTGGCTCTCCAAGACTGGGAGCAAGCTGTGGAAAGTGCTCACAAGTATGACACACAGATGAGCAGACAACAAAACTGAAATTGTGTCAGTTTGTTTTGATGCAGATGGTTGACACTTTTCTCTGTTGCTCAGGATTTTACAGCATAATGGGCAAAACCTGAATGCAATTCAAGTTCTAGCCCTCTTTTCAATAGTGAAAGATGGAGATCGTGTCAAAGTAAGAAAAGAACTCAATGCACACAAAAATTATTAATATTTAGAAAGCCTTGTTTTTCCATAACAGAATTTTATAATATATGTTTGAATCACATTTAGCAGGAAAGCTATATTGCATATTTAATAAAGCAGGACACAACTCTATATTATAGGCAAAGGACCATCTGAAGTCACTCTTGAGCGCAGCAGAGACTTCAGAGCCGGCATCACCAAGCCTTCAAGTTCAAATCACACAGCCCATCAGCAGATTGGTAAGTATCATTACACATAAATTAACTTGTTTGTTCAAGTCAACTTTTATTTATGTGGTGATGCAGAAAGAACACAAGGAAAGGATGCAGTGCAAAAACATGCTGGTTTTGTTAAATACCTCTTGGATCCTGAAGTTAATCAAGTTGGTAAAAGTTTAAACTTACATAAACTCACTGATAAGTTGACAGCACAAGCTAAACAAAAGTTGCTGCTCTCACCAGGAGAGTCCATTGTTCCTGTTTCCATGGATCTCAAACAGTATATCATTATTTCTGGGTATTTGTTTTTCAAGAAACCTATCACTGATGACCACACGTAGCATGTCATGCAACTTCACACAGTTAGCTTGCTTAGTGACTTCTCAAGACCATCTAAAGAAATGACAGCAGAAAAATATAGCATGGGAATTTTGCAAATAAAACAGTCCAATCCTACTTTCTTTCCTCTTTCTCTTACTGCCTACCTGTTGTTTTCTCTGTAGTGTGGAGATGACCCAGAGATCCTGCAAATGTTAACTGAGTTTGCTAAGAGGTTGTTTACTAAGGCAGCAGGCAATGCTGAAATAGCCAGTGAGATTGGCTACTTGATGGCCCTTCAGCAGAACTCTAAAGAAGCACACCATTGGTACTCTGTTGCCCTCAGTGCTGGCACAAGCTTTGTGACAGCAATGGCAGGTAAATAACCCCTGTATTATTACTCTATAGGCAAAACAGTGTTTACATCATGGTCAGGACAAAATAGCTATTGTTGCTCTTCTACTATATACTACCACTGACTCCATTTGAGTAGAACCTTTTTTAACACAGTTTGTTCCTGGCATATGTAACAACTACATGTTGATAGTGTGTTTTGTTGCTACAGGTCTTATCTGGACCAAGTTGATCGATGGTCGGCTGCAAGAGGCAGAAAGCGACATTGAGTTCCTCACAGAGACAGAGCAAGCCACTGAGAAACCAGCGGTATGACATTCAACCATTAAATGAGTGCAGAGATCTCTACTAATAATTGCAGTGTGCCAAGTTGAACTCAAAATCCCATTTATGTGCAATGTATACTACCGTCACAAGCTGTTTGTGATCTGTGTACTGCACACCAATTATGAAACTTAATAACAAACAGGGCTACTTAATTTCTGCTGCATTTTTCATAATTTTATCCAGTATTTTAATAATGCTGTTATTTTTGTCATTTCTTGAGATGATAAAATGCTGATCATTCTCTTCTGCCCTGGCTTGTGCAGGAGCTAACTCTTCTCCAGGCTATGCTTGCCCATAAGAAAGGAGCAGGACTGGAGGTTGTGTCTCCCTTACTGAAGGAGTGCACAGAGATCCACTCCCGGGCCCTGAAGGGCTGCCCAGTGAGCCCTGAGTACTTCCACCTGCTTCACCCAAACTTCATCTTTGAGATAGTCAACTTGCACCTCTCCTACGTTCAGGTAAATCATGCTGCATTCATCTTGTGTTTTTTGCATTGTTCTAGGCTGTCTTTGTGTATCTATTCACATACAATACATAATAGGTAGGTATAGACATAGGCATTTACATGTTCCCTGTGACAGGACGTACCCCTTATAGCTGGCCAGCCTCTGCCCTTTGCAGTAAGTCACTCCATGATGATCTTAGAGCCTGTACTCAGAACAGCCCCAGGCCTCCAAGCAAGTGCCTTCCATATGGCTCGTGCAAAGTTCCTAGCAGGTAATATCACAGGCCTAGTGAGTATGAAGCAACTATACTTGAATTAGGCACAAATAATTGTTTGAGTGAAAAAATGCATTTGTAAAAGCATATGTGTATAACTCTTATCCCTCAAAAGGTGACTATGCATCTGCTCAGAAGTACATAAGTTCCTGTCTGGAGTATGACCCTGCTATAGCTGAGGTCCATCTGCTGCAGGCCAAGATCTATCTCCATCAGAAGGAATATGCTAAGTGCTTACAAGCCCTGGAGATTGGTATTAGCCACAACTTCAGGGTGAGAAACAGTGCTTGCTTGCTGACAAATACGCAAAACTGTCTGCCTATGTGTATGTGTGCCATGCTTTGGAACTGGGTATTTTCTGAATCAGATGTACCCCGTCCCTTTTCCCTCTCCCTTTTTATTCTTCTTTGCCAGGTACGGGAGTTGCCCTGTTACCATCTGATCAAATCCCGTGCTTTGCGGGCTACCAATGACCTCAGCGCAGCTATCCAGTGTCTGAAGGTGGGAATGAGCTTGCCAGGTGTGACAGGAACAGCAAACAGCAGAGACACCAATATTAGCAACCACGAACGTGTGTCCGTCTTCCTGGATTTGGCTGAGGCCCTCAGACTCAGTGGGGAACAAGTAAGCAATTTTATTTCAGACCTCTGAAGGATAAAATTTATCTGCATCAAGCATTTATCAGTTTACTGAGGTGTATAGAGCACTATGACTTGATTATTTGCACAAAAAAATACCAATAAATGTCACTGATCTGAGATATTCCAGATGGGGTTTTCTGATGTATTTACTTAATGTTGATATATGGCTGTTCTATTATTTTGCATGCCCTACCAACATCACTGACTCAAAGCATGAGGCCGCCATGGTGATGCAAGATGCCATCGAGACCTTCAGAGGTAATGAGGTAGAGGTTTGTGTGATGTTTGCCAGTGTGGACTTGAACTTAGCTAAAGGCAATGTGGACACAGCACTCAACATCCTTATGGCCATCACACCCGACCAGTCACACTACACTGAAGCTAGGCAGAAGATGGCTGACATCTACCTGCTCTACCGCAGAGATAAGAAGCTCTACATTGCATGCTACAGGTGAGAGTCCCTCTGTGTTGATTCTATTATGCATGTGCTGCTTATGTACAATAATATATAATGTCTATACTACATAGGGTATAAACAACTTTCATTGTTGCTTTTTTGCTGTATTTAATTTGCAGAGTTGTGTCGGAACGAAAAATTTTGTGCTTATTTATTTAATCTTTGCTGTATTCTTGTCGTGACAGGGAAATAAGAGCAGCTCTGCCTGGGCTGCAGTCCAGTATCCTACTGGGTGATGCTTATATGAAAATACAAGAGGTATTTATGCAAATATCTTGCACAGTGTATGGGCTTGTTGAGATTTTGTGTGACATTTTTCTTTCGTTGCTGGATATGTTTTATATAGCCTGAGAGAGCCGTTGAGGTCTACCAGGACTGTATTAGCAAAACAAAAGATGCAACACTGGTCAGGAAGATGGGCCAGGCATATGTGAAAAGTCATCAGTACAGCCAGGTTTGTACTAACACAAGCTTTTGTGGTGATAAGAATGCTTATAATATGCAATATGATAACAAACTAGTCCCAGCTTTTAGAAAACATACTACATTTCCTCCAAATGACTTGGTGATGTTTGCCCGTTTCACTTATCTAACATATACAGGCACTTGCTCACTATGAGAGTGCAATGATGTTAGATGGGCAGCAGTCTCTGCTGGAGGATTTTGCTGAGCTCCTTCTGAAGCTGAAGCACTACACCAAAGCCCAAGAAGTCCTGAAAAGATCCCTGCAGAGTGAAGATGGTAAATTGTCAAAGTCAGTTTGAACAGGCAGAATTTCAGCATATGACCACTGTTCATTTGTCCGTACTTTTTTATATCTTAAATTTCTACTAATTGCCTCTATTAAATGAAAATCACATTGTTTCTTCTGTATCAGGGGCCAGTTTGTCCACTCTAATTAGTAACGTCAAGTGCCTGCTGTTGCTGGTGAAAACTCATTGTGCTGATGAAGGTCCAGTCCAGGACACTTTGGAAAAGGTCTCATAATTACTGCATTTACACATAAACATATAAGCAATAGTAAAAAGAGCAACATCTTTTTATAGCAAGCCTGATCATTGCATTGTTTTTACATGTGTTGGTTGGGATAGCACTATCAGTTTATCCATCATTATTGCTATTGTCCAGGCATACACTGTTATTCTTTTTTTGTGCCTATGTCCAGGCCTATCAAATGCAAGGGAAGATCCTTAAGCGTGTATCTCTTCAGCAACCAGAGATTTTGCCCCAGCAGATAGAGCTAATGGCCTCCATCTGCTGTGACCTGGCTCACCACTATCTCCAAAAGAGGGACATTCAGAGGGCAAAGGCTTTCTATGCAGAAACACTGGCTCTTACCGAAGGCTGTGACAAGGTAAGTAAGGATCAAGAGAAAAATATTTATGCATCAAACATTTAAGGCACAGTCTAAGCACTTTGCAGTGCTCAGTAGTACTGCAGGGATTTTGCAGATTTTGATAGCATGTATATCAGGGATTCCCAGATTTTTTTCTTGGTTATGTGCTTGGAAACCCACTGAATTCACAAAGAAGGAAGTGAACTCTTAATACCCTCAAATTTCAGTTTGTAACTATTCTGGAGCCTGGTGTGGAAAACATCACCTAAATCTCATTAGCATCTGGTTATCTTGTATTCTTCTCAGATCACTTTGGAGTTTGCCCAGTTTTACCTGGAGAATGGCGAGCTGAATGAAGCTGAAGATCAGTGTAACTTAGTGCTGCAAAAGGATAACAAGCATGGAGATGCTAGAATGGTACTAACTTGTTTTCTAGAAATAACATCTCACCTACTTACTGTTGCCGAATGTATGTGAAATGACTTTGTCAGCAATATGAAAAGTGTGTATTGTGTAGATGTTGAATGATCCAAAATACAATATTAATTAGCCTCATGCCAATACTACACTGCTGTTCTTTGTATGATACTGCATGTGAACTGTGTGTAGGTGATGGGAGATATTAAATTCAGGCAGGGAAGGTTGGATGAGTCCCTTACAATATACAACAATCTGATCACTGACTATCCAGGTACTGACACTGAAAATGTTTAGCACATTACAAATTGATTTACCACTATAAGGCACACTTATAGCCATTAACACATTTTGTGGGAAATTTGACCAAATTTCTGTCTCTGAATTAATTGACCGTATGTGTAATCACTGTGAATTTGGACTTTACTCTCCCTAAACACACTGTTTCTGTCCAGATAACTATGTCTACCTGGTGGGATGTATCCAGAAGCATCGAAGGCTGGGAAAACTTAATAATGTCCCGCGGATCTTTGAGAAGATTGAGAGGTTTAACCCCAGAGCCACAGCTGATCTTGGCTACCGCTACTGTAAGGGCCTCTATTATTGGTGAGAACTGCCTCAGGTCCTTCAACATGCTGTCAAACAGAAAGTATTTACATCAGTGCATATGGTATGTATTAGTGATGACCCCTGCTTTGGGGTGGAATAGTGTGCATGACTGCAACGGTACAAATCCAATATCTGCTTAGTATTCAGTGTCTTGTTCAAGGGCACTTAGGCAGGACAGATGCTTGCTATCACAGGGCCTTGAACCAGGGCCTTCTGGCTGAGAGACAGTCTCCCTGCTCACTATGCCACAGTGGTGTGCATTTAATTCTTGTCAGTCCACACTGATCTATCAGCAAAAACAAATCCCTAACAAAGGATGGTGGACTGCATGCTAATTTGAAAAGTTAAACAGTGATTTACTACAAGCATTGCAGTTCTCCTCCAGATTGAAACAATCTGAATTAAAAAAAAAAAGTTGGAGGGTCTTAGGGGTATACCCATCATGAATCTTAACATCCATCAAATGGCTTTTACTCCTAGTGAGTGTATTTGTCATTGTGCAGGCATGTATGGAATGTAAATGAGGCCCTGTTCCATTTAAAGAAGGCACGCAGAGACACAGTGTGGGGGGAACAGGCCTTGGAGCTTATGATCCACATTTGTCTGAACCCAGACAAGGAGACCATTGGGGCAGCTGCGGGAGCGCTGTTTAAGGTCCCACAGAAAATAAACAGGTAGGCCACAACTAGGCTGCCATACACCAAAATGTATCAAATTTCCACACACTCCTCATACATATGTATCATTCTCATCTTTTTCTTCATCATACTTCATCATATCATTCTCCTCTTCATATTCTGCCATGGCCAGCTTTCACCAGGCACATGCTGGTGAAATCTCAGACCAGAGAACTCGGGTGGCCACTGCTCAGAGGCTGGTCAAGGAGTTCAAGTTGTTGTCTGTCAAGGAAGAGGAACAGAAGAGGAGAGACAGCAAGACCCATCTGTTGGCCAACCTCTGTCTAATGGCCACAAGAGACCCCAGACGAGTGGAGAATGCCCTACTGTTCTTCACTGACATGGCCGCCTCCATGGTACATTAGAGTCGGCTCAACATTATTACGTTCAGAATGTTTTTGATCATTGTTCATGAGGTATTAGGATAAACTTGGTGTGCACTCCCTATGAATGATCTGCATAGGTTCATACAGATCAGTGACAAAGGAAAAACAACATTAAGTGTCTTATTAAGGTTTTGGGCCACCATGAGCCTCCAGAACAGCTTCAGTGAACACTGGCATAGATTCTCCAAGTCTCTGAACTCTACTGGAGGGATGGAGCACCATATTCCAAACAGAGATGTAGAAAAAACTGATCTGGTCAGATGAGTCATCCTTCACCATGTTCTCCACAAGTGGGCGAGTGCATTTGTGGTATACACCAAGAACAGTACAGGCTCAATGCTGCACCCCTACAGTGAGGTGGTCTGTTTGAGGGGCATTTTTTAGGCATGATTTGTGTCCACTAGTCCCCTTAGAGGGAAGGCTCACTGCAAATCACAACAAAGTTATTCTGAGAAACCATTTTTATCCTATGATGAAACGTTTCTATCCTGATGGAAGTGGTTTCTTCCAGGATAACAGTGCCCCCATCCACAGGGCACAAGGGCTCACTGAATGCTTTAATGTGTATGAAAATTATGTAAATCATATGCTATGGCCTTCAGAGTCACCACATCTGAACCCAGCTGAACACCTCTGGGAGATTTTGCACCAACATGTTCGACAGCATTCTCCACTACCATCTTCAAAACACTAAGTTCCAGAGACTCTGTGCCAAAGTCTTGCCAAAGTCTTTTGTCAACCGTCTGTATACAGCATGATAAGTATATTTTAGCACATACCTGATAAATGCACCCAGTTCACTCTTGCTGACTCAGGCAAACAACACAGCCTACCTGTTAGCCATGGGCCAGGCCTTTATGCTGTTGAAGCAGACTCCAAAGGCCAGGAACCAGCTGAAGCGGCTGTCCAAGATAGAGTGGAGGGAGGAGCTGGCTGATGACCTGGAGATGGCCTGGCTGCTGCTTGCCGACCTCTACATCAAGTCTGGCAAATACGAGCTAGCCATCCATCTGCTCAATCGCTGCCTCAGACACAACAAGGTACGCTGAGCAGAGCTGGGCTGATGGGAGTCTTTGGAGATTTTTTTTTCTGGCCATAAATTGGTATTGGTCAACAAAATATGCCCTGTGTTCTCAATACGCCCTGATAATTATTTTTCCTATTAATTACAGAGCAAATTAAAGATTAGTTCCAGTTTGCATGTAGTATTTTTTTCTAGTGGTTGTAGCTCTTATTTCATCAGTGATCTCAGCAGTTGGATGGTAATTTCATTTATTTTCATTTACTATCTTTGTATTTAAGTCATGTAGTCGTGCACATGAATACCTGGGCTACATCTATGAGAAGGAGCAGTCCTATATTGACGCCTCAGAGCACTATGAGCAGGCTTGGGAATACAGCAACAAATTTAACCCAACCATCGGTGAGTATCTGTAGGCAGGCTCTTATCTATTGCAAATATAGCAGTTTTCTGTGATCTATAGAGCTTATGGAGGATTTCCTTAAATATTATCAGGAAGTTGTCATGATTGTTGTCCTAATAATATCTTTTCTCAAAGGCTTCAGACTGGCTTTCAACTACCTGAAATTCAAGAAGTACACAATTGCAATTGATGTTTGTCACAAGGTTTGTACAGCTGCCACTGAACATTATGATGATATGGACTTGATGACTTGATGTGGTTAAAAGTTTTGTAAGATCTAGCGCTGATGTCAAGAATACCATTTTCTTCTTCTTCTTCTTCTTCTTCTTCTAGGTGCTAGAAGAGCACCCTGACTTCCCCCTCATCCGGACAGAGATCTTAGCTCATGCTCTGGCAGGCCTTAAACATTAAGCTGGGGCCACTATCATCAGCTACTAAAGTCGACTATCTGTTATCTATCATTAACTATATTCCTGCAAACGCTGCCCACCAGAATGCTTACAATTTTTAAAAACCTTCATAAAAAGATGTTTCCATTTCTGTTAAGTGTTACTGTGCCTTCCAGGTATTTCAATACGCAATGTGGCCTTTTATGTTGTTATTTATATATTTTGTTGCAGTGAGGTTTTATATACCACCACGCACACACTTTTATCTTGCACTGAAAAAAGGATCTGTCTGGTGTGCAAGATATGGAGTTGAATAAAGTCCCATTCTGTCACCGGGCTGTGGAACATTTTCTTCTTTTCATGTGGAGATAGGCACCTGTTGAGCAGCTGAGGCAGCTGTCTGTAGGGAAATTTGTTTTTGAGTCATGTTCTTCACAGCCAGTATCTGTTTATCTGACTTTGCTTTAGAGTGAACGCACCTGTTCTTTTCCCATCAACCAAGGATAAAAAAATATTTTTTTTTAAATGAGAACACTTTTTTTTAGTTATAGTTTTTAAAGGACTGAAATAAAAATTTAAAAACTGGAATTAAATGAATGTTCAAGCCAAACTACTGTATCTCTAACTGATTTGATGGAATTTCTGAATTTATTTATTTTTTTTTAAATTTTGTAGTATTGAATATGGATTTTCATAGTGAGGAGAGATGTAAAAAGTGACAAAAATCACACTTTGAGCCATCCCTTCTTTCTATCCATCTTTCATTGGGTGTTTTCTGCTTCTAAATATTTTTTGTTTCTGCATAGCAAGAAGGTACATAACTGTGACATTGTATTGTTGAGATGTATAATTTGAAATGGTATTATCTAGATTCCAGAAGCTGGATTGCTGGTATTGGCAGGTAACTTGATGGTTGCATAATTCCCTCTACCCTGAGCTGGTATAAATTGTGAACAGCCAACTGCATGAGGTCTTTCCAGTGATCCAACATGATACAGCTTGTGGCTCTCCTGGGCTGTATTGGTAAGTTTACAGGAAACAGTAATAGATTTGTGAATATTATATTTTAATATTGTTCTCTCTCTCTCTCTCTATCTCTATCTCTCTCTCAATGGTGGTAATTTCTGTGTGCCTTAGGGCTAATCCATGCTGCTAAGGTGCCCCTCAACTATGAAGTGCACAATGAAAGGGTAGTAGGAGGCCATGATGCTAAGCCCAATACCTGGAAATGGCAGGTAAAACCTGTACATGCTACTCTGAATATTACCTATTATTATTCTATTATTTATTATTCTCAACTAGTATGGCATGACGTTCTTGTCATTGTGTGCCGTGACAAAAAAAAAAGGTTGAAAATCACTGATCTTTCAGGTTCCATTGTTGTGAATGATCCCTCTTTGAAATGACACACTATCCTCAGTCATATTTGTCCTTGGCTACATTTTGTTCCTGTTTTCTCACAGGTTTCTCTCCAGCATAACACATACGATGACGGTTTGTACTACCACATCTGTGGAGGCTCCCTCATTGATAGTTCCTACGTCATGACTGCAGCCCACTGTATCATCAGGTTGGGCTTTCTTTCACTGGTTCCTCTTTGCATCAGTATACACCACTCTTTTGTGTGTGTTTTTTTCTTTTTTAACATTTGACGCAGGTGCTTTCATTTAGAAGCCTGTACCTTCATGTCAAAATAAATATATTATCAAGTCTTGATCGAACTCTAACCTTTGAACTTTTGTACAATCTGTTTGGCTCATTCCTAGTTTATTAGTAAGCACAATGTGTTTTGTTCCCTATGTCCTTGTCAGCATGGACCCTAGTCTGTACCGTGTGGTGGTCGGTGAGCATAACCTTTACAAGTATGACGGCAGTGAGCAGTTCATCCATGTGGAAGATATTGTTGTCCATCCTGCCTGGACTGGGGACCTCGGCAAAGGGTAAAATGACAGAAAGCTAGACCACTTCTCTTAATTTAACCCCTTGTTAAAGTTGTTAAAGAAACACACTCTTTTTTAACTGCAGTGGCTCCAGGAGTAGTTGCAGGGGGAGGGAGCATTACATACATACATACATACAGCATTACTGCATTCCTTTACTGTTGGCTACAGAACCACATGGGAGTAAAGTGCCTTGCTCATGTCTATTTTAACAGTTGCTGTTGAAGGGAGGAGAGCTAGCTGTTCACTTCTCTTAGCCTAGATTTTCCCAGCCAGTCCAGTGAATTAGTCACAAGGCTTCTAGTCAAAAGTTTGCTTCTTCTACCAATATGTTACTGCACAATAACCAATTTAATTGGTTATTGTTGCCATTAGTTTTTGCACTGTTTCCTCCACAGATTATTCTTAATGGAGTTGGTGAAGGGTCGATGTTACATGACGGTATTTTATATTTCCATTAGAAATGATATTGCTCTGTTGAGGCTGAGGAATGCTGTGTATGACAACGGCTTTGTGGCACTCGCCAACCTGCCCTACCCTGGAGAGATGCTGCCTCACCAGTTTACTTGTTACATCACCGGCTGGGGGCTTATGGACAGTGAGTGAATGTATACACATAATGTATATGTACACAACTGTATACATATTCACACATATATATTTGCTTACCAAATTCCTAGACTCCCTTTACTTGCTCATGCACTCTCTGTAACCACGTGTCTTCATAGCTGTAGGGAGTGTTCCTGACATCCTACAGGAGGCTCAGATCGCTGTGGTGGAGCACTCTGTCTGCTCCCAGCCTGAGTGGTGGGGCAGCATTGCTTTGAGGAGCATGGTTTGTGCTGGAGGGGATGGAGTCATATCCGGCTGCCAGGTAATGGTGCAGGACAGAATTGCATTAATCTGCATAATGCATAGTAGTTTTGCTCTGAGACCAGCTTGGCTCAACTCTAAAAATAAAGTTTGTATAAATTTGTCTACATATTTCTGGATTTTATTTAAAGGTAACAACTCTTACAAAAAGGAAAAACAAAGTTTAAATTGTAATAAGGGATACATAGGGCTGTTGACAATAGATTGTAGACTGGCATTATGTTTAATCTTCAGATTCGACTGTTGTTTCTGCCTATGGAGCAGGCTTTTTGTGTTCATTAATTTAAACCCAAGACCAACAAAACAGTTTTCCTGGAATGGAATTTTGTTCCATTCCAGGAATGGAACAAAATCCCCCTTAAGCAATACTGTAGTTCATAGTCAAGTGGTATGGCTAGCGATCGTATCTCTCCTATTGCCTGAAATTTTGTCGCATGTTAGTGATTTGTTTATTATTTGTCATTACTTTGAAAATTATTAACATTACCACCTAGCAAATCCTCAGCTAGTGAAAAATTTAGGGAATTATAGCTTATTAATACATGAGTCAATACCCTACTTGTCATTTTAAAGACATCAGCACCTCATTGTAACCTCTTTTGAACTTCACCGTAAGGCATTCAAATTGGACTCTCTTTTCTTATTTCTACCTGCCCCAGGGTGACTCTGGGGGTCCTCTGAGCTGCTTCACTGATGGAGCCTGGAGGGTCCACGGTGTGGTCAGCTACGGTCCAGCTGGCTTTTGCAACCAGGTCCTTAAACCCACCGTTTTCACCAGAGTGTCTTCCTTCCTAGACTGGATATACTCTGTAAGTGTGTGATTGTGTGAGACTCCTGTGTCTCCAATGTAATGCCCCAATGTCAAATTTAGCGAATGAATAGTATTGCTTCATTGATTGATTTATTACATTATATCAAGCACTACTGTTCTCTTTTTCAACATGGGATGCTGTTTTCAACTTGCATACTTTTCATTTATTTCAGTAAATGTCACTTTATTTCAGTTGCTTAATTTTAATTTTTTTTTTTTCTTCCAGGTCATCCAGAGGAAGCATTAGTAGCATTTTCCAGAATGAAAGGAAGTGGTTACAGATGACACTGTACTTTGTCTTCTGTCAAATGGAATCTGTGAAATAAAATTCATGTGCATTTCATGTTCAAAAAAAAAAAGTGTGACTTGCAGTTCTCAATTTAGCCAAAAGGTGGCGATATTGTTCCATGATTGAACTTCAGGATCCTCTCAGAGATGCATTTCTTGGCATTTCTCTACTGCCTCATAGAATCTCAGATATGTTTTGCTCACTAGATTTATGGCAGAGGTCTGTGTTGCTATGCTTTGGTTGCATTCAGTAAGTTTGCAAAGGCAAGAGCTAAACAAGGACACCAGGGACAGGACAAGCACTGAAAAAAATAGCAAAGGTAACAATCCCTGATCCCTTGACCTCTCATGCTACACCCAAAAATGATATAAAATTCCATAGGGTTATTGTCATAGTTACCATATTTCTGATGCAGCAGTACTTGAAGAAAAAACTATCTGCCTATAAATTCTTATATCTACCAAAACAAATGATAAAAACAGTTTATCTCAACTGATGAATTTGCTTAATGGTGGTTAAATATTGGCTATATGCAGAGTCACAAGCTCACTGTCATGGCACTGTCACTTTACCCTTGTCTGGATTATGTGGCCATACTGTGTGTTTGTGGTAAAAGTCAAGAGACTACAGCATGACATACATCACATAAAGTAAATGTTTTCTCTTAACCATGGAGACAAGAAAAAAGAGGTGAATTCCAGTGGTTTACACAAAAAAATCTAACAAACAAAAAGTCAATTCTCAATGTATCCCCTGAGAATGTGAATTACATGTTTCATTTTTAATACTATAGAAAATGTAAAAATGATTATAGTGTGGTTACAACAGAAACCCTTTAAAAGCAAACCACAAACAGACTGAGCTAGAGAGACTAAGACCATGTGCAATACAAATAATAAAATGAATGAGCAGAAAACTATATATTTACCAAATGATTATCATCCGTTTCTGTGGAAGTACTTGTGGGATGAACATCACTCATAGGAGTTATATTAAGGTGCATTAAGTGATGCACAGACAAGCACAGATTGTAGGAAAACAAGCTTCTCTGTTATAGCAACATCTGGTCTGGCCTGGTGGATCAGTAAGCCAAAGCACCTATATTATAAATGCAGTGTCTTGGAATTTGACATCAGCCAAGAACCTCTGTTGCTGTGTTACATCTCATTTCTATCATCTTTATTATCTCTCTTCACTGTGAACTGCCTAATAAAGCAGAATGCCATAAGAATAATCCTTAAAAGGCCACTTCTCTTAAAATGCAAAGGAGGTTTGAGGGCAGGCTGCCTCTGGGATGAATGTTTGAAAATCTGCTTTTAAAAACTAATTTCTGGTGAGTTTAAAGAGATACAGATATTTTATATGCACAAACTGGATATGAGAAGGAAGCTAATGTCATGATTTTATGGAAAAAATGAAAACATGTATGTAGCCTCAAATGCTCTTTTTTTAATTGATGTAAGCTGAGGAGCCATGTGCATTTTGAACAGCTAACATAGTGGAAATACTGCAGTATAAGTGCCCTTCAGACTGTTTATAAGCCCCTTTCAGCTATTAGGGTTGGTGATGCCTCTTTAGAGTGTTAGTGATGCCTATTTAGAAACTCTCTGCGTTTCAGTCTGAAAAGGGCACCTAGGACAAAGAGGCAGGGGCATTCACCGGCTCGCACACACCTATTAATAGTGCATTGTGACAGGTCAGCATATGACAGACAACACAGAGTCAAACATTTAAGAAATTTTTTTCTTTTTTTATTTGGAGGGACAAGCTGTCAAAATGGCTTGGATGAAAGAAAACAGTTTTTGAATGGCAGGTTAAAGTGTGAATATGTAAAAAATAAAGCAGCTTTGTTTGCTCTGCAGTACCATTCAAGCAGAAATATGTACAACACAAAAGGCAAAAAGTAAGACACGTTCTTTGAAAAAAAAAAAAAAAAAAGCTGTACTGTAATACATTACATTGATAAATACTCACTGTTGCCATTTCATCATGAGAATTGATGTTTTATACAAGAGAAACAAATGTTTACTTGCAAAAGTCAGTGCCCTCTTCATGGCAAGAACATACATCGGATGGATTTCAAAGTATTCAAAAGGCAAAAAGCGAGTAATACATTTCCAATGTGCATTCTGCACTTTTCAAAGTATACAATAAATTGGAACAACTTTTAACAAACGGGACCTGCATGCATAACTCCTAAAGGGTCCAGAATGGCTGTAGAAACAGCTGTAGAAAGGGTGAGATATGTACATCAATTCTCTTGTGTCCCTCAACACTGGTGACAGCAGAATCACCTTTGAAAGGTCTTATTACTTAATGAGGCAACTCTTTCAACTTTCAGGTTATTTGCATGTGATAAAAAATGTATAATATATGCAGTTTTTATCCACAAAAACCCTCTACATGTTTAATTTACAACATAATGTGACCTAAGTCACAGTCTTCCCAAATATTCTGAGTACAATCAAATTGATCTTTGCAATTTACTTAGTTTTAGTGGCAATTTGCTAAGATATCTAACCATAAGACTGCCTATGAAAAATACTTCAGAATGCTAGAGAGCAATAACCTTCATAAGTATACATTTCTCTATAATTCATATATTACAAAGGTTTTCCGAGATTGAAAATTACTCATTTTGCTTTCTTAATAAAATAATCAATTTGTCAGTGATTAGAATTCTTTTTTCAACCTACATAAATTAGTTACAAAATATTAGTGTGATTTTCTATGGTTACATTAGGCAGCGATACAACAGACCCATAATTTAGTTTCAGTAATTAGGGAGATTCCACAGTTTTCAGTCCCAAAGCTTAGATGGAAGCACTGTGCACACAGGCATGGCTCCCCTGATAAGCAGGCACATCCAGTAAACTTCACAACAGCCCATTTTATTGCCAAAATGTCTTAAATTAAATACCTAATGAAATAATGACATAATAAGTTACCAAAAAATGTTAAATGTATAAGAGAATAGATATTAAATACTTTTCCATGGACATGTGGTCCCAATTCCCATAACAATGCCTTGAAGCGATATGGAAAAAGGAAGGAAAGATTGCACTTTCAGGTGAAAAATATCAAACCACAGTGCTGTTTGAGTGAAAGTAGGCTTTATCTGAAATAAATAAAATAAAATCATAAGGAAATAATTTAAAACAAAAGTAATAAAGACAATATAGCTACAGCCTTTATGTTATGAGCATTACTTCTCAGAAATATTTCTGGTGACCCAACTCATAAATAAGAAGCTCCATAATTTAGCATCTAACTGTTAATCGACCCCATATAACCAAACACTGCCTATTTATACATAACTATTTTCACAGATAAAGTGCTGATCAAGGAGCTTTTAGAGGGATTTTTTTGTACCATACAAGACCCTTGGGAGAGAGTCCTTTAGCTTCAGGATTCAACACAGGGAGGACCCCACTAACTCAAGTCATCTGGGACTACATATTGAGCTCATAGGGAGGTCATGAATAGGATTGTGTTGTGATTTGACTGGGGTTTCATATAAAGGCAGAACCATACCCATCACAGCAATGGTCACCATACATTGCCTCCAAAAGCTAGAAAGCTAGAAAAAAGTCCCTGAGGTGCACATTCAGCTGTGTTAAGATTCCCAACCTTGCCCCAGTAAGGTTGATGCCTGTTTAGTATATTTTGGATGGTGATCTAAGTTTGGTTAAAAGAGCTTTCTTAGGAACTGAGAGCCATCATTGGTTTATGTGGGCCTAAGATATGGTGGTCAAATTGATCATTTCCTCTTACTCTTTTCACTTTAACACTAGCTGCCATTTCTCACAGCAACATCCCCAAACTGCTTTGCTAACATTTTGAAGGCAAGTCTGGAATCTAAACATTAATTAGGCAAGAGGGAAATCACAGCTTCCTCCAACATCAAATATGTTTACATTGACATCTTATGTGCATTTACAAACTCCCAAACCCCATTTGTTTCTTATAATCTCCTCATTTTCACGTTTTGTTAAACTTTCACAGGCTCCAGCACAGACAGTTTCATGGCTTCCTCCAACAGCTGATTGTCTGTAAAAGCGGCAGGGGGTTCTGGGACGGATTCTGAGAGGCCAATCAGAGACTCCAGAAGGCAGGTCCCGGGGTCACTAGCCTGAGGGAGACTGGGATAACTAGGCAACTGAAACTGAAAGAAGTTGTCCATGTGTTCATACTCCTTGAGGGAGTTATAGAGCGAGCTGGGCCCCAGGCAGGGGAAACCATCAAAGAACTCCAGGTCTGACTCTGAGGAGAGGCTCAGATCCATGTTATAGCTCGCTGAGCGATCAATGGAGGGGGAGGGTGTGTGTGGCACACTACTGCTATGGAACAGAGCATTACCCTGGTTGGCATTCTCATCCAAAAGTTCTGAGATGGCCATGGCTCGATTGTCTGTGTGATCATCTACAGAGTCTAACAGTGCAGCGTCTATGTTTTCATTCTCATCAGGGAAGTCCACCATGCTAAAGCTACCAAATGCTGTTGTTGATGGCTGCTGTTGCTCTTGCCGTTGCTCTGGGCAGCAGGTGTCCTTATTGACATCGTTCTTGTCCCCATTCCCCCTGCCACTTCTTGAGCAGTGCTCCGTGTCGCTGAAGCTAAGGATGCGGCTCAGGCCTCTCTCATCAACATCCAGCTGGGCGCGCTCCTCGCACAGGCTCTCCCCTGCCTCAGAGTCCTCACTCTGGCCTGAGGAGTCTGATAAGTCTGTCATATCACTGCTACAACTGTTCTCTCCAGCTGTGGCCAGCTCTGTGCTAAAGGGGAAGGAGGGTCCCGCAGGTATAGAGGGGTGGTCTGCCTGAGAGGGCAACCCCAGCGTCCCATGGGGGTGGCTGGACTGGGCTGTCTGGGCTTGGCTGGCCTCAGTCCTGTCCTCCTCCTCCTCTGTGCTCGAGTGCTCCTCCAACCGTTTCTCCAGCTCCAGCTTCATGATGGTGTGGATGTAATGTGTCTGTACCCTGGTGGAGTTGAACTCGATGCGACCCTCCGTGTTCCCACAGCCATCCTTGGTACAGCCACATGGGAAAGAGGAGTGGTCCATCTGTGAGAAACAGAAGGAAGTAGTTCACTTTTTGTGAATTAAATACAGCAGAAGCCTCCCAACTGTACTGCAATATGGTACTCAAAATATGGAACATCTAAATCCAATCGATCATGTTACTCTACAGCTTTGCCACCATTAGTGAAAACATTAATCAGTGCCCATAGTTTTAAGGGGTTGTGGCTCATACCTGACATTTGATGCCAGCCAGGCTGCAGCTACAGGTCTCTGGCTCACAGAAGCCTTGGCAGTCACACCCACAGTTCTCCCTGGAGATCCTAAGCTCATGCAGCTGCCTCTTCTCCTCCTTGTCGATCTTCTTCACACCAGCTGCTTTGAGCAGTGCATGACGGCGCTTAGATGCGTACGGGTGGAGGAAAGAGCCCTCGTCCAGATTGGCCCCGCTGATGTCAATGTCCTCCTCAGGGATGTCATCCACTGTCAGCCGCTCCGCCTCCTCACACTCCTGGGTGCCATTCTTAGTTAACTGCAGGGAACAAAGGTGTCAAGAGTTTGTGTTTGTGAGTTTATCTGAGAGTGGTCAGAGTTTACATATGGCATCCTTATCCAACACACTTTTACGTAAATCTACTCACCTTCAGTTTGAGAGCTTCCAGCTTCTCTTCCCTGAGTCTGTTGAGGAGTTTTTCCCGGCGCAAGAGCCGCTGCTCCACAGCAAACTCAGCCAAGGTGTATGTGCGGAGTGCGCTGTGGCGCTGCACCATGCCCAGGGTGCAGCCTCCTCGGCTGGGAACGCTGGTGAAGCCCTGGCATCGCGGGAAGAAGAACACCGTCACCTGGTCAAAGGTCACATTGCCCCGCCGTGCCCTCTTAGCTTTCTTCAGGATAGATGTGGCTGCAGATGGAGAAAGTGAAGGTTTAAAATGAAGACTTGTCTAGTTAAATGAACAGCTGACTAGTGCAATTCTGCTGAATAGCCATCCTTACTATTTTGTGTCACTAGGGGGCACAATACATCGCTGAAGACATTTTTTGTGATGTGTGCAAAGGCTGCTGAACAGACTGTAAGGAACACCTCTCGAATTCACTGGCCTGTGTCCTCAACCGAGCCTTATCGTGTACCTAATTAAAAGACACCATAAACAGTACTCCAACACACCTGCATCCTGTTGAATGAAACCCAAACTACAAGAATCCATTCAGCCCTGTTTCTTGTTTCTCCCATGTCCTCCTGTGTGACAAAACCACCCAGCCCAGGAATTTCCCCTTGGTGGCCAACAGAGTGGAGGAAGCAGATCGGCCAGGATCACAAACTAGCGAGTAAATGTTTGAGGCTTCCGGAAGGAGGGGGGGGGTTGAGCGGCAGGCCAAGACAGCATAGTTCTCAGGACAGGGATAAAAGCTGCCTACCGCAATCTTTCTGCCTACTGCCACCCCACCCCCCACCCCCCAAACAGCCCAGACCACCAGTAACTGGCAGGAGTCAAAGGTCCTTCTTCTGCTAAATACATTCAGGGCTCAGAGACAAGACATATTTCTATACACAGACAAATACAATAAAACCATATGTGGAGCAAGTAGAACCATATGTGGGAACAAGCCCAGCAATTTATCCAGTTTTTATTCTAAGTTCTACCTCCTCAACCCCTGAACATTCAACATGACTTTTGAGCCTTGCTGAAAAAGAGGCAACTTTTCCTCAAGCAGCCAGATCACCTTTGCTTATTTTGAAAAAGGACGGTACATATGAAGGGCATAAACTTCTGTACATGGCAGGAAGCTCTTTTTGTAGTTTGCATATTCCTTGACTGCTGAACTACAATGTGACATACACTGTGCCTCTGCCCTCCAAAGTCGCATAGGGAAAACAGCCAGATCTGTACTCTTGGTGTGATAACTGAAGCGCTGAGGTAGAGACGGCTACAGCTCAGTCCATTTGCCCCAATATGGATGCAAGGCAGGTTTTAATGTTGTCTCTTCTGTCCCTGATATTCCTCATAGACAAAAGCAAGACATTAGTCTTGATGTGTCCCCTATCTGCTTCTGCACATCCATCAAATCCAGTCAGGCTTATGACA
>OMKZ01003190.1:4787-30915 GCA_900302535.1 Neoniphon sammara | reverse complement strand
TTCATTAAAGCGTTGAACGCCATGGTCGCCCTCTTCAACCTATTCTTTACGCAAGCCACGGACAACCGCAAGTGCGTCTTGCACACCTCCAAGCTACGCTCCCCTAAGGTCCGGCTGTACATGCATCGCGGCAAACAATAGTCTATGACGCAGTGCGTAGTCAGTTTTCCCGAGCGGTTGACCAGAGTTGAATCAACACGATGAGCTGTCAACACTCTGGAGTTTGCGTAGCATTTGTTAAGCTGTTGGTACGGGTGACTTATAAGCTGTAGTTCGGGAGCGGTTGGGGAACCGTTGGGCTCCTCTTCGTCGTGGTCACGTTGACCAGTCGAAGCTTCGTCCGAGGAGGCTTTTTTCTCACAAAGGAGCGTACCGCCAAACATAGCTGTCACGCAACCGCTTGTGGCTTGTAGATTGAGCGGATATCTGTGAAAGGCAGCCTCGCACGGGTTGCATTTGTGGTACTCGTGACACTCTACAGGTTTGACAGCAAGACCAGTGATATCCCGGAGCCAAGTCTTCACTATCTCCACATATGTGGTTTTCACACTTCCGTTGGCGACTTTCAGCCTGCTCAGGGTCTGTTGGCTAAAGTGTTTATTCTTGGCCGATTTAATCAAACTTGCCCACGGGAAAAACCCAGCGCCCATCTTTGACGCTAGGAGTTCGGAGGTTTTACACGTGAGCAAATCCCTCAGAATGGGATGCGTCCGAGAAATGATGTGATTCATGCAGTACTTTGTGTCTTTGTACAACGTTTTCACGACGGCGACGTTTGCGTCTCGATCCTGTTCGACAGCAAGGAGAGTGACCGCCGTCGCGGTAAAGCCGGCTTCTAGTTGTATCGTGTCAACTTGATGTACTTTGTACGGCACAAGGAAAGAACCGGCCGATTTCAGATCGGACCAACAACCCGAGTCGTCCAACTTAATGTCCTCTTTCAGATACAACACCTTATCCCCCGACACAAGCGCGTGCCACGGGCACGTTGTGAAACACGAGATCTTGTCAGTTTCCAACCTTGAAGCTTGTAATACGCTCGCTTGGCGTCGTCGATGGGGGTTTTCAGCTTTCGTTTGTATTCAGCACGCTGATCCAAATAGTACTCTACAGAGGACGCCAGCACGGCCGGCGTTCGGGTAAAACGACCTTTGTTTTCGTCAAATTTGAGAATCAGAGAGGCGAACTGGAAACCCTCCATCTCCCAGTTGTAACACACCCAACCAGACAGGTCGTGTGGAAACGCATCAGGCGGCCATGGGATCGTCGTCTCAGGCGATATGTTTAGCGCACACATGATAGAAGGATACATGCTGGCGAAGTCAAAAGAGAGTTCGAGCCCCATACCAGGGTTTGCGTAGTGTAAGCCAGTGAGAGGGTCACACACGGAGCCTCCCTTCCAGAAATCACCTCCGCAGCCAATAAGGTCGTTGTCTACACGTTTTCGACAAGGAGCTGTTGCACCTAGGGGACCGGATCTCGCTCGCGTGTTGTCCATGGTGAATTTTAGCTGAGGAATTTGCACGGAGTGGATGCTTTGGACGAAGCCCCCGAATACATCCCCTCTACCGTGAACGATCACATCGATGTTGAGTGTAGTCCTGCATCTGTGAAAAAGAGCAGACACGGGTTTCAACACTTTTCCGAGCCTCGCGCACAGCTGCGAGTCAACCAGGTTATACAAAAGCACAGCAAACAGACTTTCTCCGCCGGCTTCGATCATCTTGTCCATTTTCGGATAGTCGACATCCGCCAGCTTGCTGGTTTTTCTTATGTCTTTTGGAACTTTGTTGTGCAACCGTCTTTCTTTGCCGATGATAAACGGAGCCACTTCGTTCAGCTTCATACTGGTGCAGGAGAACTTCACATCTCTAAGCCCTGACATCCTGTAGAGATCCACTATGTTCATGCCACAACTGTTCATTTTGAAATGCCCCAGTTTAGCTTTGTCTTTGTTGAAACGATCCACGGTCATGGACACAGAGTGCAATTTATATTCACTGAACGGTTCTTGCAGAGATTGACCAATCTCTGCAATCATATCCCGGTACATCTCTAGGTAACGCACGCTTTCAAACTGAAGTGTGTGCAAATCCTTTTCTCTGGTGTCTGTCACAAAGAGTTTGTTCCACGTTCTTCTGAGTGCTTCGGACCGCTTTCGTGTGACGTGGTTTGCTGCATTCGCGTAGCGAGCCTCCAGGTAGAAAAACACTCGTTGTTGAATGACCCTGATGTCGAATTCCGCATTGTACACGTACAACAGCTCGATATTATGTCGAGTCAGGAATCTCAACAAAGTCTCAATGAGATCGAGTTCGCTTTCGCACGCGTGAAGCTCGACTCTGTCCACGTCATCCACACCTGCATTTTTCGCTAGCTCGTGGTTTGCTTTAGGCGGCGGGCCTGTATTTTTTTTGTTGTTGTACAGCACCATTAACTGCTTCCGGTGGTGCTGCTTGTTCAGCTTTTCGATGTGTGTGTTCAACAGCACCAGCGAGATGCATGTTATTTCGTGCTGCTGTCCCGGCATGTCGATTGCAAGACTTGGAATCGAGATGTTTTTCGTGTGGCCGGGTAGTTTTCTCTTCGCATCAACAAGCTTCGTTGTCAGCATTGTTCTGTACGTCATCAAGTCTGCGACAGTCCGCTCTGTGCAGTATGGAAATCTGTATGCAAACGAAGAGCACCGCAATGCAGAGTCTCGATAAGCCTCGGCATACACGGTTTCTATGTCGAGACACGCCACCTTGTAGAATCGATCCATGTGTTTGCTATCAAAGACGGTCGCTTCGGCCTCGGAAAACTCATGATCGTATATGAGGTCGCAAGGCTTGATAGCGTTTCTAAGTTTGTAGGTCGGTAAGAAATACACTCGGCCAAACATAACTCCGGAGCACAGAGCGGGCGTGTTGCCGTCTCGAGACAAGTAATGTCCACGGTTGGGACAGAAATCTCCAAATGTCAAAGCGGCTTTTACTGTTTTACAGTAACGTACCCCTGTTGCAATTGAACTTAAAGGAAACACGTGCGCCGTAACTTCTCGTTTGATGTCATCGTGAAACACTTTCATCCGCACAGGACGCGAAACGAAGTGACGAGACCATACCCTGTGAACTTCACACCACGAGTCTTCGTGAGCTACGTCTTCCATGTCCGTGTCGTAGCCCACGACGGGTGTTATCGTCTGCACAGTGAAGCACACTGTGCTGTTGATTTCAACATTCTCGCCGGCGACAACCAGTGCTCTGCACAGCAGAGAGTCTTGTGTGTTGAAAAGCACAGATTTTACAAGTAATCCGACCAAATTGGATTCGTTGGCTAGACGGACCTCTCTGCGTTGCGGGTATATTTCCGGAAAAAACGTTTCAAAAGAAAGCGGTTTGTTCATTGTCACGGTTTATTTGTCATTTACAAATGTCATGATGATTTTTCCAAACCGTACTAAATCCTTGGTCTCCTTATACACAAGACTACACCATTGCTCCACCCCTAGGTACCAGGTGAGTTAGATAAACCTGTTCAAAGTGAATATTTTTCATTTCCTAGCCGTTAACATAGACAAGCAAACAATAACCGGTTCATACAGACAGATAGATGCCTTTGTACTGTTGTCATGGCGACAAAAAACACCGAAGGGGTTCCGGTGTTCACTCGTAACTTTCTGCCTCATCGAGATAAAAACACAGCAGTATTACATGGAGTGAACCTACCCAGGAACAGAAGAGCTCTGTTCTTAGCTTTAGAGTCGGACGCGTTACATGACAGAAAATTCGACGAACTAGCGTTCAAAAGTCTATCTGAAGAAGACAAGGCTGCGTTTCAGTTGCTGTTGTATGTCACATACTGTTGTAAAGGTGAGGTTCTTCAAGTCACACTTGAAAATCCCGACTTTACTACCATGTCGCCGGCCGTGCAAGAAGATTTCGCTTACGGTCGACTGTTCTGCTTTGTACTCGACATGGATTCGGACAATGCGGACGATCACGTCAGACCCGATAACGCGAACGGAAGCGTTTCGGGGACACAGATATTTGATATGTTAGGCATCGACATCACTGCGCTCAACAATGTAGACGCTAGGAATTGTGACTCGCAAGACGCAACCGAAGACGTCCTCGAAGAGGTGTACAGAGCCTTTATGCGATTGCAGTTGGTTAGGGTAAAAGCCATTTCTTTGAACAATGCCATGGTAGGCATGAGAGACACTACAAATGAGCTCTCCCCGCTTTTCGAGTGGATAGACATAAGGAGAGACTCCTTGAATTCAGGGAAGATTGACAAGAAGAAAGTGAAGGAACTACAAGGTTTGATGTTCACGCCCTGTAACTCACGGCAATCCGTTACCCTACCAAAGTCTATTACGGCCCTCAACCTGATGGCGTTGGAGAAATCTCTGTGCAAGCACAGCGATAGCGTAGCAAAAGGCAAAGGTAAAACGCTGCTAAACAATCTGATCAGCAAGCTGTCAGCGGCTCAGTTGTTAAGGCAAAAATGTATGACCCTTTACTCAAAAGAGCTACACAACGACTGGACTTTCGTGAAAAATGTCCTGACATTTGCGCGAAGGGTAAACTCGTCCTCCGGCTCTGCAGTCCCGGTGAACGGCCTTTTGGTCTTCAAGTACAACCTAGCAACTTTAATCACTATCGACCGACCTGACACCTTTGTTAATTACATGATCCATAAGCACATTCCTGTGACACACGCTCGTACAATGCAAGCGCTCGACGACATAAGACGAGCAAACAGAACCCGGGGCGTTGCTCGGGTTTTGAAAACACAGTGTACCTGCAAAGACCAGAGCGGCGATTGCTTAGGAGAGTGTCAGGTCGCTCATTGTTGCTTTTACAACATGTGTGAGCAGCATCCCTTTGAAGTGAACAAGGACGATTGCAATTGCTATTTTGCCCACTTGTATCCTCATCTGGGTAAACTAGAACGGTTGAGCAAAGAAATGAAAGTCAAATACAAAAGCAGTCATACACAGTTTGAAAGCATAGCAGACTTGGTCTTTAACGTGCTCGTCAAGAATAAGTTCGGTGAGCAGAACGGGTTGTACTACGCACTCCGTGACATCTTAGGCATAAACGTGAACAACTCACGTTTGTCACTCGGATACGGTTTCCCCGAACTGCATGAGCAGCTGTATCTGTTACCGGCTGTGGACAGAAACGACTACAGGGAACCCGTGACCAGTGTGAATCCTGTGAAACTGTACGATCAAGCTTTGGTCAGGTACCTGTTTAGCGAAAGTTTAGATGTGGGTAGACTATTCCAAGCTTCCACCACATTCAATTACATCATCACGAACACAGCTCCCAGATACACGATAGAGCGTATCATGCTTTTCAACACCGCCGGTCCCGGCGAGGGTAAATCTTACGCAAACTACGTGTTGAAAACTCAGTTTAAAAAAATCAAAGATTGCATAGAAAACCTGACGTCTTTCACGCCTCAGTCGTTCAAGTACACAATCAGAAGGGAGGCGTCTAATGTGATCATTGACGACGGGCATATAACGCATGAGAAAACCGTCAAAACGGCTGACAAAGAGTCAAACGTTATACCCAATGTGTTCAAAAACCTACTGGATCAGGGTATGCTAGAAAGCAACGTGGTGATGAGAGATCCCACCAACGGAAAAATGGACACCGTCAAAGTGAGCTCGGTGAACAACTGTGGGTTTGTGTGGAACACAAACACCATGAGCTTTGTGAGCGAAGCTTGGGCCAATCGATCTTTGATAATGGAGTCTGAATTCCCGAAGCCTTTACTTTTCACAAGGAGCACGAATCAAATTCAGGAAATCGTGGCAAAGTACAAGATGGACGAGATCGCTCCCTTGTGTTTATACAGACAGAATCTGATTCAGTCTGCAACAATGATAGCAGAATCCGAGATCGTACAGTTCAGCGAACGTTTCGACAAAGCCAGAGACGCTTGCCTGGCCGCGTTGCAAAGTAGTCACATATTGTGCAGTGACGGATTCGGGCACAGGCTCCCCTTTCGCATCAACCAGTTGGTTTACGCCGAAGCTCTAAAACTCGCCTGTCACTTTGTGTTTGACATTTGGATTCCGCCGTGGACCGCGATTCCTCACAAAAACCACTCGGACGTCAAGGCTTTCATGTCCCAGCTCAACCAAAACAGAATGCAGGCACTTGACAAGTTAACTTTTGGTCAACTGTGCCTGGAAACCAACGTTGTGTACAAGCTTTGCGCAGCGGCTTGTTTGCCTGACATATGCCCCAGAGTTGTGGACACACAAGGCAGGTTCGCTTGCGGAATTCTCGGTAACATCCTATCCCGTCTTCACTCGCAGCGGCTCAACCACAAGATAGAGCAAGACGGGCTGCTCATACGGGACCTCGACACTCTGTTTGTAGCGTCGACCACACAACCAGACAAGGGCAACGCTGAACACGACATGCTCCAACTGTGTGCATCTTGCAGCGTGCCTGCACGCAAACGGGGTCAAACGATACAACTGTGCACCTACACACTGAGTTTGACGCCCTGCGTAAGACGAAGCAAACAGGGTCACACGACCATGACAAAACGGGTAAAGTCTGTCAAGATCCCCCTCGAAGCGGTTTATGACATGTGTGCGTTGTATACCGTAGATTCGCACCAACGGTTTTGGGAGCATCTCGTGACAGCTATGGTAACAGCGTACCAAACCGAGTCCTTTGAAACAGGGAACGCTTTTGCGCAGTACACTACGGACGACAGCAAGAGCGACTTGAGGCTCGTCTTCCAGCTCGACTTCAGCGAAGATCCGTTGTGTTCATTGATACTCGAAGCCACTACGGCTTTTGAGCCGCTAAACGAGCTAACGTTTGCAAAACACACTTTCGACGACGACGTCTTCCAGTGTGCGGCTCCTGTGTATTACGGTGGCGTCTTGGTGCATGCTCTGCGAGACAAAGCTCCGGAAGAAGCTTACCAAGACAAACACATGACAGAGTCGAATGTGGGTCCCGAGGGTACCTTTCACGGGCCCAGACTAAGTGTGTACTCTACGGAATACACAGGAGTGCCTGTGCAAAATATGAGCTCTTTCTGCACCACACGTACTGTGTATCACCAAGGCCAAATTCGTCTCACCCTCGACGGGCGAAACAGAAAGCCTTTGTGTAAAGTCGAAGAAGACTGGGAATGGAAGGATGCGGTTGATGTGTTCAACAAAATAAGAGGTAATAACGGTGAGCTAGCGACCGTAGAAATGTTAAAAAAAGATTACTCTGCTACCATGATGGCTTTGAAAGATGAGCCCTTGACTCTGAAGCCTTTAGCCTCGCAGAGGCTAATAGACTTGGTTCACACGATGCTGACAGCTAAAGGAGCGGAAGCTTTGGCTCGTAGAGGAGGGCAATGTAAACGTAAACCGCTTAGTTCTAGACCACAAGGCGAGCGTACAGTGTTGAGTGAAATACAACCGTCTAGAAAACGACGGGGAGAAGAGTCTCAGGTTACCGTGCAGAGCAAAACGACAAAGAAGCCAAGGTGCCGTTGATTTACATCACAGCCCATAAGCTACATTTGCAAACAGGCCTGTGTAGGAACACTAGCTTTGATACCCGTTAAAGAGTTTGCATTAAACAAGGGATTGGAACATGTTTTTTTTTATTTTGGTAACCACTGCTGTTAAATGTTGCTATGCTTTGTACAATAAAGGAAACATGCTGCGTGGTAAATGAACACGGACTCTGTGTGCTTACTGTGTACATTATTTTATTGTTGTGGATGACATATCAATAATGTATAGTTTACATATATATATAGTACTTTTCAAAGAGAAATACAATTCTTTGCTTTCTGACAATGTGACATTGATCATCATTAGCTTCTTTGCAGGGATATAGTCTTTGTACAGATATAATCGAATTGTGGAGATGCAATAGATCGTATCTTTACGAATCCTTCTTCCTTGTCCATCTTCGATTCGTATCCAATTCGGTTCGAATCCTATCAAAACATTGAAATGAGTGTAAGGGTTTCCCTTTTGTCATAGAAACTCAAAAAGTGTGCTGTCATTATACTCACACGTCACGAGGTCTTTTTTTTTTGGTACTGATATTTTCAGACCCACTGTTGCTTATATGCAGCGTATACAGTCGATGGCGATGATGATGATGATGATGATGATGATGATGATGATGATGTGACACCCGTACAAGCGTCGCAAGCCATTTGCGCTACGGGCTGCTGTGAGGCGATCCGATCTTTTGGTTGTGCAGTGACAACAATGTTGACATCAGGCCCAGGCTCGGGTTCAAACTCCGCCGGTCTGAGAACAACCGAATCTGTTTCTGTCAGAGTGTCGCTGTCCATCAGAAGTTTGGAATTGGGGACGCTCATCACGGGGTTGTAGATCTTTGAGCTGTTTAAGTTGTGATCTGTTTTCGATTTCTTGCTTCTGCATATCTTGTATGATATCAGCGCAACCCCAAAAATAACCACCAGAGGGCCGGCCAGTAGACCCACGTCATACCAGTTTCCCTTGGTGTTCGTGTAATACCACCAGTAATTACCGGGGTCAGTGGGCTGCATTTTGCTCACTGACAAGCTCTTTCAACAGGTAGTTACATTAGTAAGTGAAAATATTGCTGAGGCAGAAAGGGAATAAAGGCAGTACAGCGGTCGCACAAAGGTGTGTGTGTGTGTGCGTGTGTGCGTGCGTGCGCGTGTGTATATAAGCGTAGTTAGGAAAAAGCTTACACTCAAACGCAACTGCCGGTATGGCTGCAAAAAAGGCGAGTGTGAAGAGAACACTCGATGCTGGTCACGTAGAGAATCTTCGTACTGAGAAGCAAACCGGTCAAAGTGACCGAGAGCATGAAAATGAAGTTGTATATCTGACAAAGAGTAAAATGTCACATCAGTGGCACATCTGGAACACGTCTGGAATCCCTCGTGAAGTTGACACACATGCAGGGGGAAAATGCTGAGCGTGTAAACGTGTTCACTGAGATCGCTAGATCTCTTGGTAAAATAGCGGTTTATATGAGATCTGCCAACACCGCTACCTCTTCCAAGCTCAGTCTCAGAATGCTTTGGTATCTACCCATAGAACTGTGCAGCGAAAGCGATATATCCGCTTACAAAGGGCTGCTGGAAGCTATGGAACGGGTCTCGCTGAGGCACGTGTTGCTCTCGTACACTAAAGAGTGCTGTGGGCTGTGTTTACTGAAAGCAGCGGTGAAAAACTCAGAGTCAAAGAACACGTATAATCGTTTGAGGCTCCCTAAAGATACAAGCTCGGATGGCAGGCGATCTGCCATAGACAAAGCTCCTTACTCTGTTAGAAAGTGCGTCAGATTGCCCAATTGTTACAAAGATCAGACTTGCTTTGAATACATGGGCACTTTCAACAGCCACGATCTACAGGATCCTGGGTTCGAAAACCTTCAAAGTGTTGCCGCCGGACTATCGTCGAACCCTGTACAATCGGACGTGACCACTCTAGGAGACATGTTTTCTGCGGTACTGCACACAAAACCTCACAGAGAACTAACCCTTGGATCGAGTGCGGCTCTTTGTGAGGATCGTCTACAAGAAGAAGCTGCGAGATTATCAAATCTCTGGCGGGTTTCAGTTACGACAGAAAAATCTAGCCAGGGTTTGTGGTTTGTGCAAGCAACAGAAACGTCGGACTACCCTTGTCCAATCCATAACAGGATTCACTCAAAGTGTAAATTGAGAGCTATGGTATTAGCTCACAGCACTGTGCCAAAGTGTTTTGTGAATTGATCGCCCTTTTACCCGAGGAAGCCACAACATTGTGTATGGCTAGGACTGTACAAAGACTTAGAGCTACGATATCCTTGATGAAATGTACTATGAATGTAATGTCGTGTAAAAATCACTTGCAATAAAACAGTCTTGTTGAAGCTTTTTATTTGTCGTTCATCTGAACTCATGCACTGCAACAACAACCAAAGCGTGCCGGTTTCTTACATTGCACATAAAACACAATAGTTATTTGCACAAGCTTTTACACAATGACCTCTTTTCTAACGTGTATCAGCTTCTCAAGCGCACCTAGATAACGTAAGAATGATACTGTCGATGTCAAGTATACCTCTAACGAGTTTATCCGGTACGAAAAACCCCTTTGTCTGAGATCACCTCTAACGTGTGGTAGTCGGATCTCTTCCGAGTTTATCCGTGCAGCTTATAACAGCAGCTGAGCTTAAGCCGTAATAGAATTTCGCGCTCCTGCGGTTTTTCTAACATATTGACGACGTGGTCAGGATACACCCTAATGCATCCCCACCGGCGAAGCGACACCACAACGAAAGTCTTTAAACTATCGAAACACTTATCACGCACAGTCGCTCTTTCACGTAAGCTTTCACGTAAGGCTTTATCTGCGCCAGGTATGATGTAGCGATCTGGCGTTCGCGGTCCCATCGCTAGGCTCCGGGTCTAAATCCGCAGTTCGAACACCGAACCGTTTAAACGTATTACAGACAGCAAGTTGGTCGGAATGCAAACCATCGCTTAAACTCTGACAAATCGTAGTATTCACGTCGAGTTTGAGGCAACCGTCGGCTACGTGAAATTCCGAATGCTGCTATACAAACCTGTTAAGGAAAAGGTCTGTAAAAAAAAAGTAACAAACCTTTTTCCATACTCAAAGTATGTTAGGGTTCAGCTCGTGTTTTTTTTTGAGACCTTTACAACAACATTTCCTTTGCTACACAACCCCGAATGAACCTCTTTGATTTTCATCTTTTATCGCCGTATGAAAACTATCCCTGTGTTTGACAGACATGGCGACTAAAACAAAAAGGGTCACTGCGAGATCACACGTATACTCGAATTTACACGCGTCACCTCGGAGGCGTATTACCAGATACTCTCTTTGCTCCGATAGCGGCAAATCTAGCGCTTGCGTTGATCGAAGTTGCTGCGCGCAGAACACAGCAATCATTTCTACTCTGAGGGAAGAGGTTTTGAGACTTACGCAGATGCTTGAAACGGAAAGGGCTAACGACGCTCACGGCGGATCTGAAGGTTGTCACTGTATCGTAAAGACGTGTAGCCGTGTTGAGAGAAAGCCAGGATTCGTAGAACCGGTAAAAGGCACTTCCTCCGATACGGCCAAAGAATTGGATTATTGTAAAAAGGAACTGGAGTACACGAAACAAGCGCTCGAAGAGACATCGCGGGATTTGGAGACTCTTAGGAGCAAATATTTGCAGACAAACAACACCTCATTACCGTGCACAGCGACTCCCGAACCCAACACCGATGAAAGTCTACACGACTCGGGTTTACTCGGGAAGCATTATCTGGCAACGACAATCAGTGAAGCGAACATGTTCAAACCCGGAGAAACCATCACTCCGGTTCGAGTACTACACAAGATACTCGAATCCCAAACAAACAACAAACCCGCAACGTGGCTCACCGTGCTACTGGACAGCGTAAACGCTATGTTTGCGCAGTGGGATCCGGCTTGGTACGCTACAAACTTTGGATTTTGTAAAGCGACCACACATGGGAACATGTACAAATCCACACAACGATTACCAAGTGAGGATTTCGTGTGGCTGGTGTTGGAATACAACGCTCAAGCGCCCCTGATCATGATTTTGATCTCGATGATGAACATGTACAGTGGAACAAACAAAGGTGGCGTCACGGCCTGCGCTATCGGAACGAATAAATCCATGTACAGCATGTTCGTACAACTTTTTATAGAGACTGTGTCGAAGGCCGCAAAGTCGTTCCGTCCTCTGTTCACAAAAGCCCAAGCTGTCAGAGAAGCGCAAAATCCTGTGCGTATGCCTATCACAGCTGGATTGTTTCGGGACGAACCACCTGCTGGCACGGCCAAGAAAAGCGAAGTTTTAACGTCGGTGCTTGAAGGATTACACAAAGCAACCGCGCAAGCGAGGACTCAGGTGGTCCTAAACAGGGAAAGGTCTTTGAACGACCCGTTGATGCTGGAACAATCCGTATCAAGTTTCATAAAACGTAAAACCTCTATGGCTTCGGAAAAGCCGGTCAAACAAAACAACCAGACCGTTCCCGTCGGCTCACCTAACTCGTATTCACACAATCAATCCGGTAAACGTGTACTGTTCAGCGATTTTTGGTCCGCTTCCTAGGTGTGGCTTAGGTACACGATGTGAGTATATAATACCCCTCTGTGCTGTAGTAGGACCCGTCTCACCTACAGGTCTTCTAGAAGCCATGGAGCCTTGCAGAAAAAAACTTCGCAGAGAACACGGTGTCGAGAAACCACGTGAACGGAAAACAAATGAGATTCGGACTCGGGAGCCTGAAAGGGGACCCCTTGTTGATCGTGTGGAAAATGTGCCACGGCAAGCGTTGTTGGCTCTATCTAATTACTGTCAAGAGCAATGGGTGAAAAACGTGATTCGTGTACACATGACTCGAGGAGATGACATGAAAATGGTTTTGTTAAGCGGGGATGCCGGTTGCGGAAAGTCACACGCTATATCTATGCTTGCGCAGAAACTAAAATTGATGAACGTGAGTGTGACAGTGAGCGCAATGACAAACAAAGCAGCTGGGACACTTGCCGAGACTTGCAACCTGAGCAACGTGTACACGTTTCATAAGATGATGGGGTTCAAAAAAGAGCTCCTGTGTGACAACTTAACCACGAAAGAGTTTACAGGACTGTACTACAAAATTCATGCACAATCCATAGCTTTTGTCACGAGGCTAAAACAGACCGTCTGTAACAACGAGCGAAGTGGCGCGCACAAGTGCACCCGGTTCAGACCCGAGTCTTGTGCTGTGTGCAGTGCTGCTGTGGCTCACATGAGAACAGACATCGTTGGAAATCACAGCTTGAAAGATGCACCGTTGTTTGTGGGCTCCAACGTGCTCGTTGTTGACGAGTACGGTTTGATCACAACCGATCTTGTCGAAAAGATGCTACGCTGTCTGGCGTTGTACTACGGACCAAACAAAGGTCCCCTGATTGTCTTCTCGGGAAGCGTGTCTCAGTTACAACCGGTGGGTACGAAACCGCGTGTGTGGCAAAGCGATCGCTTCGAGAAATTACTCTGCCTTTCCACACCGCTTTTTGTGAACAGGAGGATGTTCAAAGACCCCCCTTACGCTGAAGCCGTCACGTACTTGCAGTTCAACACTGTCACAAAGAACGCTCAACGTATATTCAACAGCCAGGTCCGTGTCACGGAAGAACAAGTTATGTGCCCCAAGTACATACCGGAAAGGCTGCGGATCTTTCACCAAGACAACCAGACTAAAGCGTTCACGGACGCCTACATGCGTACAATCGAACAGAAGACACGCACAGGGAAGAAGTTCATTACACTGAAAAAGGTTACAGAGGCGAGACACCGAGGTTCTCGCGTGCAGTGGTACGAAGCCATGAAACAAGCTGCGCAAGCTTTCCCGAAACTGTTCAGCGTGCCGAAAGTCTACAAAGGCACTACGGAATACGACTACCTTAAAGTGGACAAGTTGTGGATCGGTTGCAGAGTCAAGTTGATATGGCACATGGATTCAAACGGGATACAAACGATCACGGATAAGCGAACCACTTGTCTGAGCCCCGTTTCGTCCGTTCAGAATCAGAAGCCTCAGCGTTCAGACTCCGAAGGCGTAGTCACGGGTATAAAGTACAACCGTGTAAAGGGATACAATGAGTACACCGTGAAAGGTGAAAGTGGCACTATGTACAAGGTGGGACTTTCAGAATGGCATTACCTAGACTGGATCGTGGCAACACACCCGCTGGCCTGTCTTTTGGCCATGAACACATACGATTGTCAGGGTTGCACCGTGAGAGGCGGGGTGTTGTACCACCCACCCCGGAATTTTGAGTTATCACCCATAAAGCCATCTGTGTACGTGGTGCTGTCCAGAGTGGTCAACAGAGATAATCTCCAAATGACAAACTGTAACTTCGCTAACACGATTGGGACCGTAAACTTTTACCAAACCGAGCTATTAGCATATAGAAAGAGAGTGGAAATGAACTACTCTTAAATAACAATGAACCGTCACTGGCATCAACTCACGTTGGAGGAGCTACTGACAAGCAACGACCGCTCAGGTTCGTATCCTTTCCAGGCGCTCGACGAGCAGCCCGCAGATAAACCGAAGCCTCCACGAGCTACCGCTTCGGATGATCTTAACACGTACATAATGCTGAGATGGTGTCCGTGGTTTTCACGCACATTCGGTGTTCTTTCTGACAGACATATTAACATGCTTACTAGGCGACTACTTGAAGTGCATCGTGTTAACTTGCCGGTCCTATTGGAGACGTTTGCCGTTGCAACACACATACTCAGACAACCTAACGCGACACAAGCGAACGCTTGGCGTAAACAGGACAAGCTAGCTGAGACATATGTGCTACGCGAAAAGCGTGTCACGCGGCCGGAATGAGCAGCACGAGACTTTACTCGCCCATTCGGGTGTACACGCACCCGCTGACAGAATACCGCACAAGAACGGACACGGTGCCTTACGGGTGTTACAAATTCGAACCGCTCAACCACAACCTACCCGGGGGTCTTTTCCATTTTATTAAAGACGGTCACTACGTACCGACATTACACGGTCTGTCCGACAAATGTATTTCGGGACTGAAAGAGGTAGCTGTGTCTCAGGGAACAAACCCGATGTCGAACCAGGTATTCCTAGACGCACCGCACGCGTATGAAGTCACGCTAATCAACACAGGCTGCCAGCCGTTGAGACAAGGTGACAGATTCGCCGTTCAGCTGCCAAACATCGAGGACGTGAAAGCTCAAAGGGAGTACGGAGCCGATGCCTGTGTAAGGTACAGCAACGTGAACAGCGGTATTTGGGGTGGTTTACTAGCCACGACAAAAGTTAACTGTGAGTTTGGAGGTGATGCGATCGAGGAAGTCCTGCAGATGCTCAAACAGGATCCTGACTTCGATACGACGCAGTTGCTATCACCTTACACACCGGCAGCGACGCTGTCCATGTTGACTCTAATCGCAAACGGAGGACACTACGAAAGGTTGACTTTGGGAACCAGACAGGCGGCGGCAAACTGCGCCAATGATGAATACGACGGAGATTCCATAAACGCCGTATTAGAAGACGACGCCGTGAAGAAATACCTACGTAATATAATGTTTCACGCCATGACCATCGCAGAGAGCGTACAGGGGTTTGCTTCGGGACAAGTGGTGAGATCGTGTAAAGGAGAAAATGATAGTCTCATCGCAACGGGAGACACGTTTGCCGCTCATGTATCTCTGGGTAGATGGTTGTTGTAAAGAATACATTTTGATTTGCGTTATTGTACTGTCTTTTCTCTGAATAAACACAAAAGCATAACTGTGTCAGTGGTTTTATTGTACAAGCCATACACATCGCAACACATCACGATATTACACATCTTACAATGATAGACAGATAGAAAGGATCATGTAGTACACACAAAAACAGTCATAGGTTTCATACGTTATCAAGCCGACTCTTTTGCTTCTACCGATCTGCATACATCGGAGATTTTTTTCTTGACACAAGACTTGTGACTGTCTCGTATTTTGGTCGTCGACGGTCGTTTGGTCACAGGCTTCTCAATGTTGCTGCGGTGGGGTTCTCCGGGAATATCGTGCACAGTGTAATTGTGTGCTTTTGCTTCGCGTCCGGGGTGATCCGCAGCAAGAGCTTGCTTTTCACGAGGTGAACAGATTCCACTAGGAGTACAGATTCCACTAGGATTACAGATTCCATGAGGTTTACAGCACAACGCGCCGTCGTGTTGATCTCTACGAAGGTCCGGTTGAACGGTGTGACTCTTCACGTCTAGAGTTTTAACAGGACCGCCGTCCGACCTACCAGCCTGTCCGCTAGTAGGTCGAGGGCGATCGACTAGTTGTCCTTGTGATGCAAGCAACTGTATCCACCAAGGCTCTTCCATTGCTATGAACAAAACAAGCGTGGCTGTTGTGTCTCGGAACGGATCGGTACCTCAAGCTCGAAAAGCGCCCACGTGAAAACACAACCTCGCGAACCACAGAGTAATGTTAATCAAAACCAATATACAAAGTACAACTGTGATACATCTGTCCAGGCAGACGTGGAGCGATTTGTTTGCATCCATAAAGCATCACACAAAATCTCTCGACTCCAGGAGCTTTGTGAGACAGTGAGCTTATTGTGTAAATAACACAATCTAAATCAACTGTAACCCATCTGCCACAGTCGTATGGTTACCCAGTAAAAGACGCACGACGGAATCCCAAAAAACAGAGGGCATATATCCTCGATAGGCACCAACACAAGATGAAAGGTGTTGTAGATCAGAAACAGGCACGTCACCATGTACCAAAACAGAGGAGCTTGATTACGCTTGTTGTACGGCTCCAGGAACCGCTTGTGCGAGGCCTTCGCTGTAGGTGCGACAACGTCTTGTTTGAGCGAACTCGGCGAGTCCGCTTCCGTGCACCACACAGCGTCCGTTTTGTCTCGGTACCGACCAACGGCCAGTGTGTTGTATTGCAGCCTCTTCACAGAACCGATGACGATACTCAACTGGGTCTTGACCCATAGTAGAAATGCGTTAGCCGCTGCTAGCAACAGAAAAGTCTTGTAACCCGTGAGCCATTTAGCCGTTCTTCCTTTCGTATTGGCGATACACAAATCGTAAGACAGGTAGAAGATTGCAGTCAGAAAAAAGACCGCGCGCATCGCTGGTTCAGATGCGGCATGCGAGCGAGTTTGAAGAGACCCACGATGTTAATCCAAACAAAGACAAAGGCTGTCCATCGTATGGTAGGAAGCAACGCTGGTCCAGCTTGGTTTGCGCAAAAACCCGTGCTTGGGTTCGACACGCAGAACTCGTAGTACAACCATGTGTATGTGTAAGATGTAAGTAGAAACACAAACGTGGTCCCCCTTTGCAAGAGAGAAGTTCGGTACCAGGAGGGTTTTACCCTTTCGCGTTCGGGTCCCTCGACGGAGGGGTCGCGGACAGTGAGCGATAGGCCTTGAACCATAGTCGCGCAAACAACAATAGACCATAAGGACCCCACCGGACCGATAGCAAAAGCGTTCCATATTCGTAATACATGAGTCAACAGCGTCACGGCCAAAAACACGGAAGACGCGATTCGTACGCACTCGGACAACCGAAGGGCGAATCCTTGAACCTGAGTGTGTGTCCTATTGATCCAACATACGACAGGCGGAAGGTAAAACCGGTGTATAGTATCTGTCAAAACCATTTTTTGATCAGCAAGACCGATGATCAGGCTATCATCGGCTACGGTTTTTCTAGGTAAAACGAGATGTTCTTTGCGATTGCCCCACATGGTCGAGCTTGACATCTTGTCGGTTTAGATTTCTTTCTTTCTTTCTTTCTTTCTTTCTTTCTTTCTTTCTCTCTTTTTTCCTTCCTCCCTTCCTAACTGAGTGACTGTAGGTATCTGGTACACTCCCCCGTGTTTCCCGCCAACAAGCTGGAATTCTCTCGGCACAACTTCGCAGCTTGTTGAGCGACGTTCGTCATGTAGCCGAACACGTTGTGGTTGTAATATCGCCAATCGCAGAATCCGTTGCACATAAACCTGGATCCGTATTCGGTTCCCAGTAGTAAATAGTAACAATCGCCTTTGTTCCTCAAACGATCGTACAATTCTTCTTCGCTGGTAACCCAGATCAAACAGAGAGTCACTCCGGTGTCCGGACGCAACGCGTTTATTCCGGGGCATGCTTTGGCGTTACACGCAACCATGTATAACCTAGCGGTCGCGGTTCTCAGCCGATTGGGAACCAGTACGTTTTCGACAACTCCGGTTTGACACATGGAACCCGAACTGCTCACGCACCCAACTATCTGAAGCACTTGTTTCACCAAACACGGTTTGGTCACCATTGCGTGCAGCACGTACCACAGATGATCACATTCGGCTGGTATACGAGTTAACGCGAGGTCCATGACGTAAGAGCACACCTTTAGCCTGTCGAGGGAGACGTTCGACGCGCGATTGCTGGTTGGTAATATGGAGCTCATCATGTCACGAAATCTGACTTGTGTGCTATTCCACGTTGACACAAAACGTTCGATTGATAACGCGGACATGGACAGCTGTTCCTTGTTTGCGCGGTAGTTCACGTAAGCGTTTGCCAAATACGGTGCTCCTTTCGCTATGTAAGTGTTGTACATGCTGACAAAGGGAGCGAAGCTGTCACTGCGTGCGGTGACGGGTAGCATACGCACACATAAGGTTCCCACAGGCAAACCGTTGTCTTTATCAAGCAAAGGACAGGCCACGGGCTGAAACGTCACAGGCGCTAAAGTTATGTTGTTCCATTGCCCTTTGTAGGACGTACCTTGCCACAGTATGCAGTCGTTGTCAAAATCACCATTTGTGACAACCGCTTGTTGAAAGTTGTCCAACGGGAGGGAAATCTCTATGTCCGCCACTCCCATCATGCTGCATAGGGATCTCTTTCCCTGAGAAACCATATTCGAGCTGCTTTTGTTATGTCAAATCAAACCCTTTGCAACAAACCTCAGCTGTTACCGAGTTGTTTCACACAAACCACTCTTTGTTTGATGTGGGAAAAAAACGGTAAATACAGCGAACACAGGTGAAATTTGGGCTACGCAAACCGCTGCTTTATTTTAATATAACAATTCATACAGAAAGCGTACAATCACTACAAGTCAAACATGCAGATATATCTAAATATCAAACGTTACTGCGCCTTTGCGACTACGGCAGAAATGAAACTCGTGAGAGACTCGTCTTTCGATTGAATCTCGGTCTTCGGTTGCACGAGCCCAGCTTGCTGCCTGATCAGGTCCGCGTCCTTCTCGGACGACTCTACGGGGGCCGCCTCCGCCACCGCGTCTCCGTTTGCGCATTCGTTCGTCGAGCCTCGTTGAAGCTGACTGTTGTTCACGTAAAACCTTTTCAGCTCTCTCAGTTCTTCTACAATACGAGGAAGCTCCATTGTATCGCACTCATCCTGAGTGTCTTGTCTCGCTGTCTTCTTGGTACGTTTGTAAGGGATCTCCCTCGCAATGCTCCGGAGCCCATCTTCCGAGCTCGGACCTTGCGGTTGAGCGTTGGCTTCTTGCAGTACAGATCGCACGCTCGCTTTGACCGTGTCCACGAGTTTGTCATAGTCCTTTTGTTGAGCGGCCAGTCGCTCGGACTCTTGTTGGTTATATTCCGCGGCGATCTTTTTCCTTTGCTCAGGGGTCAGAGACCCGTACGCGGATTTATCCTCGTTGACATTGGGTCGAGCCCGCACCTCGCCCTGAGATCCGCTTGTCGCGTAGGGAGCTGCGCCAAACTGGTCTCCGCAAAGATGAAACCGGCACGGATTAGTGTGAGGCAAAAGCTGTTGCTGGTGAACACGCGTTCCGTTCAACAGTGGCACCAGCTGCATAAAACTCTGTATAGCAGCGTGCAGTTGTTGCACAGAGTTTGTCGCAACCTGTTGCTGCGGAATAACTTGTTGTTGCGGAACGGGAGTCTGTGCCGTCTGCAAAAGATTCAGTAACATCTCAATCTGATTGGGTTGTGTTGAGGTTGCGGCGTCCATATCGTCAGACCGTACAGGTACACAAGGGGTCTCGGTGCTCACGTGGTCAGATTCGATCGCGCTAGTACTATCTCTTTTCCGGTCCAAAAGGCCAGCGCATAGTTTATTCGCAATGCCTGTGCGTGCGGTAAAATCTCTAGCCCCTTTTAGCATTAGCAACAGATCGGGGTCTTGTGGATTTTTTAACCTCTGGGTTAATACGCTATTGTGTATTTGCACTGCTCGGAATACGTCTTTCAAAGCTGTCAGCTCTTGACTTTGAACAACCAAACGTTTTTTCAGATCGCAGACCGTATCGGCGATACTCTCCAGTAGGGTTTTACACGAGTCGACATCAGGCTCGCTCCGTCGATCGTGATCAGATTGCAAACCAGCTTCGAGCTCTTGGCGTTTGTTGATACAAAACCCCAGTCTGATCATGTTTTTCGAAAGCTCTGTGGGCGAGACCAAAGTACAGTAGCAGCCAGGTCTGATGGGCACAACCACCAGACTACATTCTTGAGTGATGGGAGCGCCGCCCTGTCCGCTTACAGTCCCCAAGCTGAACGCTGTGCTGACAGAAGAGTTGTGGGTAACCGATATTATTTGAGCGGCATATTCGGTCTGCGAGCACGCCACGCAACAGTACAAGTACGTCTTCCCTGTAGATTTGCTGTGCACATGCCAATAACATCTGACACGACCGATTTCTTGTTTTGGTTCGTGAAGAAACAAAGCCGTGCCCGGCTGAGGGTGACAGGCTCCGGAGTAAGCGTACTCGTCGGGGATCAGGTACTCCCTAGTCAGTTCCGAGTACGTCTCTCCAGGTTCGGTGCCGAACACACAACACACTCCCACGAAAAACCCGCTGACCTCACAGGAGGACAGAGCTCGCAAAGCTTTCTCGTAGTCTTGCTCTGTCGTCCCGTAACATTCTTTACAAAATATGGGTACGAAAAACGTTTCGTCCGCTGTTGTCGGGAGGCCCCGGTAGGCGAGCTTAGTCGCGTACTCGACCAGTGCAAAGGTGTCTTTGTTCAAGACTGCGCGTGTCTCGTCGTCGTGAGACACTTTGACGTACACGTGATCATCTTTCACGGAAAACAAAGGACCCGTTCTACTTCCGTCGTCCAACAGCTTAGTAATCTCAGTCATTGTCAGACGTAGCGCTGTTAAGGTTGGTGCTGAAAATCAGATTGTAGCCCCAAACGAAATCGCGATCCAGCTCCGCCAGGGTCCGGATACAAGAATCCGATATGTGTTGCACGTTCGGTATTGTACAAAGGGGCGGCGTGTACGACACTTCGATGCCAGTCGAACCAGCCGAAACCGAAAGAGCGTCGCTTGCGCTCGGTTGTGTTTGCAGCAGACCGATTATAAAGTCTGTGATCCTAATACGTTCGCGAACGTTCAGCTGTCCCAACAGCAACCGTAAGTATGAGCTAGTCTGCAATCCCTTGTAGTTAGCAACCCGATTGCCGCTTTCGCACCATTTACAATTCTTGCTGTTTATCAAGGCTATCACGTTTTCCTTTTGAGTGCGGAATACGCAATATTCAGGCCACGGATCTTTCAGCGAAAAAAGTAAACCCCCGCTGATCGTGTCGCTTTTACATTCTACGATTCCTACTAACCCTGTCTCCTGTATCTGTGGGGTTTCACACATGTTTTTATGTTCAACCGAGGTTCTTTAGTCAACCGCCGTAGGGCGCAGACAGAAAAGAAAAACGCAATCGACTATGGACAACGAAGAGCCTTCTGTTAGTAAACCCAAGAATACGGCAAAGAAAAAACGTACGCGTAAGAGCGACGCCGAGAAGGCCCATTCGGAAACAGATAACACGAGCCCGAGGCCGAGGCCGAGAACTGCATACGATCGAATTTTTCACATGTTTCCAGATCCAGTAGACCCTACGCAGCAGGTAGCCGAGCGGAGCGAGACCGAACGCTTTGTGCAGAAGCGGTATCCGCTTCTGCATATGTCCATGGTTGCCGACGAACACCCTTCGATCGAAGATGTGGAGTACGACGAAAACCCATGCCCGCTATGCGAGCTCCACGTCAACGTCCTTGATGCCATTAAAGTACTGAGGCCGAACGAAGTGAAAACGTATCTCGACTCGCAAGGCCTCCGTTTTACAGAAGAACAAATCAACAATCACCTTGTTCACTCGGTAACGGGGGACAATACGATCGGCGTGTTACAGAACATGTCCGTCGATCTGATAGGGAAATCGTACACTTTAGCAAACCGTGCGTCTATGCATATCATGAGCCGTGTTAAGACATATCAAGGCAAAACGTTTTTGGTCGCGGATTCCGACATGGCCAAGGTTCACAACGACACAGTGAAGCAGTTCATAGCTTTGGCAGCCACGTGTCAGTCCCTACTTAAACACAAATCTCCTGTTGACGAGGAGGGAGTCTTAAGCGATAGTGTATTGCTGTGAAGTTGACACTCTGATGCTCTTTTTCTATTTAGAAAGAAAGAAAGAAAGAACGAAAGAAAGAAAGAAAGAAACTCTCTGTGTATAATTGCTATTATTATAGAAACGATTGTAGCTGTTTATGAAACAACAGGTATCCCGTGAAGATGAGGTTCCTGGCTTGCCTGCTTTACATTTGGACCACGGCGTCACACGGGGTGCCGTTGGAGAGCACAACAAATGCTCCGTACGGCTATGCACCGTATGTTTGGATAGATGTGTACAAATGCTTAAACGGCAATTGGTGTTTAGGTATGAGTAAAAGCGGCTTCGCCTTGGCTCTCGGCGAGTACACAAAAAACAAATTGTGCAGTCATTATTGTCCGGGTAGACTGCACGCGCACTGGAAGCCCTTGTATGAACAGACCAGCCTACGTAACGTCAACTCAACGAGATTGATGCTGGGCGCATACGTGAAAAGGCTCGACAGCTCCTCCTGCTCATTGGTACCCGGCGGGTTTGAGTGTTCGGATCGTATCGTCTCGCACACGCCAATGAACAAAATCTCGATCTTTGTCCACGGTCACCCTCACAGCAAACGTTACTATTTTTCCGAACCGGCAGAAGCTGAATGCGGACCGGATCCGCAGTGCGCAGCTTTCAAAGTGCTACGTAGAACACTGTACGCGCCTGAAGAGACTAGGACGTGGCCCGACGCAGACGATGTCTTGACGCTGAGAAACTCCCCGTACGCTTGCGTGCTTGCCTACATCGGTCTCGGGGACACGGAATCGATAGGAACGTGCTACGCGCAGCTCGGAGACCACTGTTTCGTCTCGCAAGGCAACAAGTTCTGTATCAGCAATTCGAGAAAAGAACAAAGCGTGGGCATGACAAACGCGGACGCGAACGCTTCGGCGCCCATAGCCATGTGTGAAGTTTCGGACTCGTTCGCTCCGAAAGCACGCGACGTAAACACCAGACCTACAGCCGAAGAGATACGGGACTTTGTAGCTCCATCTTCCTGCGACGCCACGGTGCTTTCCATCGACAGGCCGATTTACACCGACAAGCACCTGTCTTTACAAGTCGATCTAGACAAGTTTCACGTTGTCGCCGACTCTGGTCACGTCATAATGAAAGTGCCTCTGGACGAGTGCCTGCTGTCGACGGCTCACTCGAACGGCGTTTTCCTCGAAGAAGACATCGTCAACATCGCGCAGACTCTATCCACCGTTAGGGTAGCTACGTACTCTACGGCAATTATGCTGGATGCCTCAGACTGGGGCTCGGCGTCGTGTTCTCGGTCCGACTGGGAACAGGTGGATCTCACTAAAACTGCGATCCAGCTCGGAACCGGTTTATTACAGAACGGAGCATTTAACGTGTTCCTCAGGCTGCCAAAGTCCATAAACCATGTGGAGAAACTAGATTTCAGGGCACTGGAGAGAGTGTTTGTCGCCTTTCTCACGCCAACAGGTTCGGTCGACATGACGGTTGACGGTCGTTGTCAAAATATGTGGACGAGCCACGGTCGACAGCAAGGAGCGGGTACTAAGGACGACTCCAGCATTGTGTCGTATCTGTGGATGTTGTTGAAACGAGGCGTCAGAGCCAACAAAATCATTTTCACACTGTCACTCACCGGAGGGATCAAAATTACACAGCTGGAGAAGGACACCAGCTCGGTCGGAGACGGTCTTGCCATAACAGGGGGTCTGTCTCTCGCGGACATGGAGACAAACACCGTTCTCAAATGTGAGGAGGACATGGACACAAAGTGTTGCACGGGGTCTAGCGTTACCGTGTGGGCCAGAGGAGTCATGGTCAAAGTAACCATGACAGCCACTTCGTTTGAAACGTTGAAACGTTTTCCCGAAATGTTAGCCGTGGCCTTCGGTATCAATCAGTTTGCGATAACCCCCGTAGATTCCGATTTTAGACGAGGTATGAGGTCTGACACGCCGGCCATATTGGGTATCACCTGTGCGGTGCACAGGCTACGGGATTGGAAAAGGCAACAGATCGCGTCGGGTATTACCACAGTCCAAAGCGCGGCGAGCTCTAAAAGGAAAAGGTCTGCGGACGAGCAAAAACAAAGCATAAAAGTCCTAGAAGACGTAACCGTGACCGTACCCGAATCGTCTTACAAGGATCCAGCATCTGGTGCGAAAAACTGTCTAGATCCCAGGTACAACATTGGACTGAGCAATACGGTCGTGTGTCCGGGGCTAATAGCCGTACACGGAGCTCTGGGTATATTCAAAGAGCCTCACAGGGAACTTTACGGAACCAGCTGCGATAAAATCTACATTGCCAACGTCTATGAGCTGGAATCGTGTACGCCCGGCGAGCCCAACAAAAGGGCTACGATCTCGACGCGACCGCCGCAGGTGGCTGTGAATATCAACACACTTGTGCCAACCACGGATCGCCATCACTACATGGTGGGGATTTTGGATTCGGTCAGCGTGGTGGAATACGCGCCCCCGGTGAACAAAGTGTGCATAGCCCACAACACAGGAGACGTGACGCACAGTATGAACCTTGTCTCCTTAGATGACGGATACGTCATTGACAAACCCGTGGTCCAAGATGAGTACGGGCTCATCGTGAAACCAGCCGAAGCTTTGTTCTTTGTGTCTAATTTCACTCCCGGCGTGGATTACATCAACCTGAATGTCACGTGCATAAACTATGATGTGAGCGCGTTGCAGCCTTGTCTCATTGCCATATGCGGCGGCGACAGCAGTTGTCGGAGAGATTACGGACGCTTGTGCGACTCTGCTCACGAGATCATAAACGATGCACGGCGTGCCGGAGAGTTGATGAGAGAGGGGCTCCAAGAGCTGGAAAAAGGCTAGAGCATACCAGATACCAGACAACGCGCCGTTTCCGTGGTTGAACAAACCGGAGCCGGCAACTAGGGGTAGGAAGAAGCGCTTTCTGGGAATACTAACGGGAGCCGCCGCGCTCGGGCTCGCTTGGCATGTTTCTAATAGAGTGGACGCGTTAGAAGAGCAATTGGATCACCTCAAAAACTCCCACGTCGAAGTGTCGAACAAACTCGTTGAAGTTAGCAGCAAACTGGACAGAAACATAGCTTTAGTCGACAATAGGATTTCGGAACAGGAGCGGAAAATGAAGAAAAACAATGATATAGTCAACCGCAATTTTGTCCTCATCAAGGATGCTATGATGAGAAACACCGAGATGGCTTTGAGAGATACCAATACAAAGTTTTCAGTCATGGCCAGCTATCAGATGTGGTACGCTCAAATGCAGAGCGTGACGCATCAACTGATGCAAGCCGCAATGCATACAAAATTCATGGCCAGAGGTGTGGAGAACTGTCTAAGACAAGTAGCTGCTAAAAGGTCGGGTAGTTGCCCCAGCGGGATGAAAATTATGCAGGAGCACCCGGGTCTTTCTGAGTTTCCCACCGTTGGCACAGCGTTGTACAAGGACAGAAAGTTCTTCATAGCACACTCTGTTCCCGGGGTGGTGGAAAAAACCGTGGTGCGTGGGATTATACCCATGCCTAAAATGAGCACGGATGGAATTCCGTGCTGGCCCGATTACACCGTGTGGCTCATAAACGGAAAATATTACGAACCTTCGCGATGCTACGGTCGATATTGCTACAAACCAGAGATACACGAAAGATTCATACGGTGTAACAAGGATTTCAACGAGTGTAAGACTGTGTGTGCCCCGTGTCATCGAGGTATATGTTATCAGAACAACAAAGTTACATGGATGGAAGGCTCGGCCGAAGTGGAAATTGTATCACCTCCGTTGAAACCTTTTTCTAGAGTGCACTTCTCAGATGGACCGGTGTCCTTTGCTGATTTGCTCAAAGATGAAACTGTGGGTATAGACCTGGAAGTTCTTCAAGCTATAAACACCACCGCAAATCTTTTAGGTGTACAGGAGGATTTGGCGAATATAACTAAAAGCGTTGCGGAGTTTAGCAAAAGATACAATGAAATCAGCGGTAATAGGTTTACATTCGGAGGTTGGCTTTCCGGGTTTGCCAGCGATATTTCGCTGTGGATCTCAATAGCGCTTCTCATGTCTTGGTGCACAGGCTTATCTTTAGCTTTAGGTTACATGTTTCTGTTTGGGGGGTTGGGAGGAGGAGGAGGAGGAGGAGGGGG
>OMKZ01003188.1:4817-16390 GCA_900302535.1 Neoniphon sammara | reverse complement strand
GGCACGTTTTGCTGCTCGTTCACCCTGTGTGGAGGTGTGAGGCTGGGTTGTGTGATGCTCTAACGCCAGTTATAGTCTCTCCTAAGTGTAAAGCAGTGGCGCCCTCCTGTGGCCAGGTGTTTTCCTGGGAATTTTATTCAGGTACAGTTCCCGGCTTATTCCCTCAGGTATACACCACTGACAGGGGGAATGGACAGCCATGGCCATGGGAGACCCTGATTTGCAGATAGTCTGCTGCATTAACATGGTGTTTCCCAAGGCCAGGCTGTCCTGTCTGACCTGCCTCAGCCCTGTAGCCTCTTTCAAAGCAGCATGCCTTGACTACTTTGGTTGGAATTTATTTAGAACTGCAAAAATAGCCTTCATTAATCTTTAAAAATGAAGCCAAATTTTCAAATATGCTTGTGGTGAAAGCAGAGCTGGGTCTGCTTCACTCTCAGGCCTGGAGTGTATCAGCTAAGTTTACTGAATGGTGCTGCCAAGACCTTGTTGGATATCAGCTGCATGTGTTCAAGCTTTGTTTGACACATGACCTTTAATTGGCTTTAAGTTCAGCGAATATCTCACAATATCAGGTAGTCCATTTACACTAGAGATAAGAGTGACTTATTCCCAAACGTGCACACTGTCGGTCACACTGTTCACAAAAGTTTAATGCATGATTATCTTTGGGCTGGTCTTTAATTGATTTAAAAAAGGAGGGTTGTAATGATTTTGTATTTGTTTGCATGATAACAAAATATTTGTCCATAGCTTTATTTATTTGTCCATAGCCATAACCTTTTAAATGCAATAAGAGATGATATCTCTATCATGGCATGAGCAGTCTACTCGTGTTATGTAATCTTATGAAAACAGTTTTATGCCTCAAACCATCTGACCTTTGACCCTTTGTTTTTCTGGCCCTTTCCCCACCCATCCTTCGCTGTGCTATAGCTGGTCTGCGGAGGAGTTTCCGGCTGAGTCGTAAGGACAGGCAAGGATCCTCCGGTGAGGGCTCAGATCCTGGTGACCCTGACTTCCAGACCTATGAGGAGGTGACCCGCTACCAGCAGCGGCCCAATGAAAGGCCCCGCTTGGTGGTACTGATTGGTAAGACTGAGGCACTGAATGACACAACCTTTCTCCTGTGATAATGCTGACCCCTAGTGGTGCATAATCTGTGTTGCAACACATTGATGAATGGTATTTCCCACAAGAAGTACTTCTACTGGAGGCTTTTAGTGACTATTGACTGCTTTTTCAATATTTGCTACTCTTTATCACTTCTTTTATACGCTGTCTCCCTCACACTCTAAAGGTTCCCTCGGAGCAAGAATCAATGAGCTGAAACAGAAGGTGATAGCAGAAAACCCGCATCGCTATGCAGTGGCTGTACCGCGTAAGTCACTCTTGTCATTTCTACACTAAATGCATGATTGACTTAGACTGCTGCACACCATGTAAGCACATGAAATACTGTTGCCGTCCCACAGATACCACCAGGCCCAAGAAACCTCATGAGAAGGAGGGCGTGGAGTACCACTTTGTCACCAAACAGCAATTTGACGCAGATGCTCTGAACAACAAGTGGGTTTCCATACATTCCTCAGTCAGTTGAGTCTGTATTCTCCGGAGGAAACACTACTGTTCTTAAAGAGTGAAGAGGGATAGGATTCTTCAAATGCATCCAAGAAAACAAACTTCAGCCACTCAAGCATGGAGCAGGAGCAGCAGCCATGTCTCAAATTGTTAAAAACCTTTTTCATGACCTGTAGGTATAACAAGGATTAAAACCCCCTCTCTTAACGTACAATATTTGCATATTATGATTCCACATCAAGAGTTACCAAAAGGTTGTCTTTAGTCTAACCAGTTTCCAATGTATTTGATTCCATGTGTTACCTTGTACATAGGATGGAAGTTTACATCCATCTTTTGTACAGGATACCACACAAGTTTTAAATAAGTTATTGGAAATTGGTGGGATCAAAGACAACCTTTTGGCAATGCATGATTTGGATTCTTTATACACAAATATTGTACATTCAGGGTTTTATTTTATTTTTTTAATCTTCATTATACCATGCCTGTAGTTTGTTTACATGGATGCATTTGAGTTTTCGTACAGTAGATACCATACTGCAGGTGTGTAAAGTTGCTTTGTTTCCTGTTGGACTAGCAGCCAGTCTATTAATGATTCTGTATTATTTTCCAGGTTCATAGAGCATGGGGAATACAAGGAGAACCAGTATGGCACCAGTATAGAGGCGATCCGTTCAGTGCAGGCCAAGAACAAGATGTGTTTAGTGGATGTGCAGCCTGAGGTAAGGGTCATGTTCCACATGCTGACACTGAGCCCATCATGTGAAGTGTGAAGCTGCAGGCATCACAGTTCAGCAAAAAAACATCTCATGATTTATGATTCCTGCAGGCAGTAGCACTTTGCCAAGTGCTTGAGTGAACGTGGGTGGGCAGTCATATCAGATTTGCTCGCCATGTTGGAAGCTGACATATCATTGCTGACTTTATGCCATCATATCAGCTTTCTGACCCCTTCTGATGCTCTGACTTCTCTTTGCCCTTTTTTGTCTGTAAATCCTCCATCACCTCAGGCTCTGAAGAGGCTGCGGACAGCAGAGTTCAAGCCCTATGTAATATTTGTCAAACCTCGCATTCCTGAGAGCAGACGTCGCCGCAGTGCTGCCACATCACCGGGAGGGGGAGAGCATGGGCGCGTTACAGTGAGTGTTCTCCATTCTTTTAGTAATTACCGCCATTTTGTTCTTCTGCCTCCTTAGTCAGAGAGGTGGCAACTGTGTGCACACGTTAGGGCTGGGTAATATGGTCATAAAATATGGACAAATATGGAAAAATATTACTGTATCTTCTATGGGAGACCTCAATGTGATGATGTTGTAGGGGTAACTAAGATAAGATATATACACATAAGAGATTTTTGATATCATTATTAGTATGAATATGATGACCAAGCAGGTAGAAATAAATAATAGAACAGCTACAACAGTCTAATAAGTTCAGAAAATTGCATCCCTCTACTGTAATGCAGCCTTAAAAAAACAAGAAAAGATGGTATCTAGCCTCATCTCATGATATCGATATAATATTGATCACCCTGCTGAAAAATCTGGTTAGAACCACCTTCAAACCTTAGCTGGTCATTAGCTGGTCTTGCTGGATTTTCCAGCAGGGCACCCAGCCCAAGCACACATGTCTCTCTGTCTAAACCTCCCCTTACCGTCTCTTTACACAGGATGAGGACCTCCAGGAGATGCGTCAATCTGCCATCCAGATCGATCAGCAGTATGGACACCTGGTGGACCGGGTCCTGATCAAGGAGGACTCAGCCAGTGCCTGTGCAGAACTGCGAGGTATTTTGGAACGGCTAGAGCGAGAGACCTTCTGGGTGCCTGTCAGCTGGGTGCGGACCTAAGCTACCACCTCCATACTTCCAGAGGAGCTTCATAGCCCGCCCACCCAATCCTGCACCCTCTCCCAGTCCTCTCTTGTGAAGCTGATCCCCTTCCCCCAAGGCCTGCTGGCCAGCCTGGGGAGTCCACTGAACTCCCCCTACCTGGACTGATGCCGGGCCAATCAGGCAGCCACACACTAAGGAATGAAGGGGAGAGGATGATTTAAGCGAATACCTCAGTGTTTGTGGTGTTCCAGCAGATTGACAGCTGTCTTTGCTCTCTCTTGGTTAACTGCCCAAGAATCACAGTCTTACAATCACTTCCTCAGATGATTGCTTCTTTATAACACCATCTTAATTCAGGTGTGGTTAAAGTTATTTATTGATTTCAAAGACAAGGACAAGGTGGTATTTTGTAGGTCCAGACGTCTCTTTTATTGCTCCTGCTGTCAGGATTGGATCCCAGTCCTTGAGGATTGCACAGTCAGTCAGCTTTATCATCACTCCTGTTGGAGTACCATTTGTAGCTTGTTTTTAGTTTCACGATTTTATTCTACTTGAAGTTCAACGCCGACCATACAGTGCTTCCTGTTAAATCCTACTGCTCATGCATACTGTACAGTAATAAGGACAACCAATACATTCTGCGGAACAGGATAAAAGGGCGTTGTAATTAAAACATAAATGAAATTTAACTCAATTCAACACTATGATGTGTTATCTTCCATAACACACACACACACATATCATCTCCACAAACATGGACAGTAATCAACAACACACACTTTATCATGTTAAATATAATTATATAGAAATGGAATGTGAGATAGAATTTTATTTTCTACAAAACGTTTTGTTCAGTGGGTTTGTTTTTAGGAAATGCACGACAGCCGATTATTTAATCTCAGATGTCAATATTGTAAATGTTAATCCTTCTGTGCCAACGAAAGATCTCGTAGCACTTCAATGCAACCTGTTTACCTTTGATCTCTTGGAACCCTCATCTGTTTGTGTGTAAAATAATACAGTGCACATAGTATGTGTGGATGGATGTTATCGTGTATGTTCACACACACCAATATGTGATGCTCCTTTTTATGTATAGGAATGGGTTTTGTACAGCTACCTTGCACATGCGTGTAATTCTCGGCTGCAGAGGATGACGTGGGTCTTAGTTGTCTGTTTCCTTGATAATCAGGGTCTTGCTCTGTCGTGTTGTCAGGCTGGAGGTGTAGTCTGGGGATGGGAAATGTAAAATCCATATGTGCATATTCATGGATTTTAAATTATCATTCAATGCCCCAAACTGAGCTAACGCACAAGTATGAACTTGATGTCACCCAAGCATTTCCACAGGTCGGGCAAAAAGACCTTCTATTTGTGATAAATTATACACAGCAAAACAGAAAATAACAGTGTGAAGACACCGGCTCATATCCAAAGGCAATTACAATAAAAGCAGACAACATAGCTTGACAAGAGTTTTGACAAACCTTACACTCCTACTACTCTACTCTGACATTTAATTGACAGTTGTTTGTGTGTGTGTGTGTGTGTGTGTGTGTGTGTGGGTGGGTGGGTGAATAAGTGGATGATGGTGTGTGTTTGTGTGCGTGTTGTGGAAAAATTAAGCAGCTTCTAGATCCCCTCGGCTCTTCTGTTTTTAACATGCAATGTTCTCTTGATCTTCACATGTGCTGTATGAACCAAGAAACCCAGAATGTTGAGTTTGTAACGTGACATGTACAAAGTGCCATAATAAAGCTAGATGAATTAAAAGTTGTGCATTTAATTGGAATGACCCAGTTAAATACCTTAAGGGTGCACTATGTAAAATTATTTAGGGTCAATTCAGGTGAGGACCGTTTAGATTCCCCTGACAAAACGGTGAAATAAGCACAGAATTGACAAGTGAGTCAGTCTGACGATGAAATCCATATAAACCATGTGTTCCACATTCTTTTGTCCGTTGAATCTAAAGGGTCCTCACCTCAATTGATCCTTGGCAATTATGAATAGTGCACCTCTAAAGAAACCAACCAGCCTTATGAAGCTTTTGCCTCATCAGAACCTCTTCACTTGGCTGCACCATTTACATGTCACTAGATTTATGAGTTGTGTTTACCTCTCAGCTCCTGTTGGCTTTAGAGGAGTTCATTTAAGTGCAACTAAAAGCCAGGAGACTTCAGCTTGAATCCACATGAGTACTCTGTATCCTATCTCCGTTCAATCATCGGTGTTTCCAGCATCACTTGTGTTTATAGAGGTGTCTCACATCGGGGGAGATTATTGCCACAATTATATGTAACTTGGATAAAAAACTCAAGTTCTGCAAAGGGATTTAAGCGCTCTTTGGTGGAATACAGGGCTATAAGTTTGAACAATTTCATTTTAAGGCTGGCTTCACACAATGCAACTTCCATGCAAACCGAATTTATAGTTTTCATTGGATGGTGCACGTGGAACTCCATGGAGCTGCATGGTACCTGAAGTTGCATTTCAGTTGCACCATGTAAAGCCAGCCATAAGTCTCTGCCAGGGCAATGGAAGGAATTAAGGATGTCAGGAGAAGTTGGAAAGTCATCACTAGCTACTGAAGAGGGCAAAAGGAAATCAATATTTCCAATATATCCCAGTACCATATTTAATCCAGAGGAATACATTTCACAAGCATGCCAATAATATTCATCAGCTGTAAACTCAAAATCAAAGCAAAAGGACAATTAATATGAAAACCTGCCCCCATGTGAAGAGTTGTTTTTTCTTGATTGGTTGTTCAAAGAACTTTTTAATTTTCTCCTCATGACTCTCCTGCGGAGAACACCTTTTTGAAGTTGTTTGCACTAGTTCTATGTGACCATCCCCATCCAATTTCTCTAATTGGAGAGAGATAGCATGCCCATTATTCTGGCCCTATAGAGTCGTTTCTGCTTGTTCTCTTTCTCATTCTGGTGAATTTTGCGAAGGTTGATAATCATGTCTTTCTCTCTCTCTTGCAATTAACTCTTACAGCATCCCGAGTGACTCCCAAGAATGCTGCTGGCAGAAGCAATTAAAATGGGTAACAATCAATCTAATTAGTGAAGCTAGTCCACAGAGAAAATGCAGCTATGCTGGTATGAAGGAATGGTGAAGCTACACTCAAATCCACTGACAATCATTACGGACAAACACAATATGCTGATTTACTGGCTCAGTAATTAATATGGAGGCAGCACGAACTCCCTGCCAAACAGACATAACCACACGTCAGTGATATGCATTGTGAGCATAATGGATTTCTAAACGATGCACCTAGGAAAGGGAATTATCTGTGAATTCCAGTGTCAAGAAGTGACTCCAGTAGCTGCCCACACCTTGAGCTCATTATGCAAGACAATGGCAGTGGTTTAAAGAGGCACTATGCAAAATTGCACAGGGCCAATTGAAGAAAGGATACTTTAGACTGAAAAAAAAATGTAATAAGCACAAAATCTGATGCTGTGTCTACATGGTTCTCATTGGCAGTGTGACTTATTGATAAATTATGTACTTATTCCACAGTGTTTGCCAGTTGAGTGAAAGATTCAAGATTGCCTTTATTGTCATTGAACATGTACATGTCAACAAAATTTGCATTGCAACCGCCGTGTTAGCTAACAGACATGCTAGTGGCCCTTACTTACATATTACTTATTATTCATTCCAAAATGAATATGATTACATGTCCTACATACCCTGGGAGCAGTAATTTGTTAAAGAATTTGTTATACTACTTTTCTGGACTAACCCCAACACTGGCAACTATTTGCTCTCTTACTTTCAAAAATTGGGACAACTTGCATTCTCGGCCTGTGACCTTCTGTGTGAATGACTGGTGGAGCCAAAAAAGGTCAGGCTCCGGGCATTCAAGTCAACTTATAGAGGGAAACTGATCATAGGATAACCATAATTTTTGGATGCACCAACTTCCTCTCAAAAAATGATTCAGTGCTCAACTTCTTCCTAGACACTGAATGTGCCTATGACTCCACGAAGGGAAGGCTTAATGTCAAAATGATATGAAGTAGGAGTATGGTCCAAGATGGTGAAAGGTCTGGCACAGGCTCATGTGTTTGTCCCTGTCTGTGGGACAAAGGTTGGTGGGAAGGTTGGTCATGGGCTAGCAATAAGTGATTTATTTTTCAGGTCAATCAGCCTCAAGGGGCTGTGGTAATAGGTGGGGCTTACTTTGCACAAACAGGGCTGTAGTTTCCACACCCATGGTAACATCATGAAACCTGGCTGGGAGATTGGTCATGAGTAAAGGCGGCACTGATGAACTTTCAACGCTGTTTGGCTGAAAGGAGCCAAAAAAAAGGGTGTGGCTTAGCACAAAGAGGGCTGCAACTTCCAGCTCCTACTGTGTTGGACGTCTGCATTCTACTGAGTGCCTTCTTGTTTTTTTTTAAATTGGATCCAGGATTTCCTTGAGGCCTACAAGTCAGGTTAGGACAAGAGTTACAGTAGAGAATGGAACCCTGCAGAGTAGTGCAATTAGTCCTTTGTTATGTAGTATTATGATCGATGATATTTTCCAAGACATTGAGTTGGGATTTGGGTTCTCTGTGTCCTTACGGAAGAGAGGTTGTAAGAATGAACACCTAACTAAAGAAGGGCAAAAGTCTTTGGATAAAGTGGAGTCATAGGCAGTCATCAGGAGTCAAATGAGATCGTGGTGTCGGTATGGAAAACGAAGAAAATCCAAGAACTCAACCAGTCTCATGTTCTGTGGCAGTAGTATTGAGGGAGTGAAGCACTTTAAATTCTTCAGACTGTGGTTTAAGGAAAGGATGTGGAGAGTGTAGGTGGATGGTAAACAAATAAGGGAAACATCCTCTGTAATGTAAAAGAGCTAGGAGAATGGGAAAGGGGAATCAAGAGGTGGAAGCCACAGTGTGAGGGCCAGTGGAGCTGCCATGTTTCTTACCCTCTCTGACGTTAATGAATAACTTGCAGGATGTAGAGGACCATGCGATAGTAGAAAACAATTACCTGTGGAAAAATTGGGGCATTTTGATACATGTCTACACAGATGGGGCTAAAGATCTTGTGGGCAGAAAGCAACATTTGGGGAGGTGTGGATCAGCGGCAGAAATAAAGTCTGTTATGAAAAGACAAACACTGTGGATAGGGACAGAGAGTCTTTGATATGTTGGGGGGAGAAAAAGCCCAGGCTTGGAGTTAGGAGGCTGGAGTCAGCTGATCTGTGCATCCTGCATGAAGGTAGAGGAGGTCAGAGGGGTAGGAGGTCAGGTTATTGAGGGCTTTATCAGTGGTGAAAAGTAATTTGAACTGAATTCTTGATGGAATGAAAAGCCAGCAGAGGTTTTGTAGAATTTGAGTGATGTGATCTCTTGAGTGGGTGTGGGTGAGCGAACAGGCAGCAGAGCTCTGTTAGTTGTTTTTTTTTTTTTTTAGGGATTCTGGAAGATATGCCATAGAGGATACTGTTGCAGTAGTCGAGTCTTGAGGTGATAAATGTGTGAATAAGGATTCAGAGACTGAGAATGATAGAGAGAGAGAGAGAGATGAGAACTGGCAAAATTCTTGAGGTGATAAAAGGCTGTTTTACCACTTGGTCGACAAAAATGGGATTATCTCATTGCACAGGTAGATTTTTTCACTTGTTTGAAGAAAAACAAGATTTTCACTCTGAATATGAGACTAAATAACTTGACTTTTTTCTTTTTCTTTTTTTTTTTTGCAATGTGGATTTATCCAATGCAACATGCACAGGAATGCAAGATTCATCCTTTATACTGTTGCATTCCATTTGAACACTAAGACTTGAAATTGGAAGACTGGAATTCTAATTTTCTCATGGAAAAAATGTGGTGAAACAGTCCTTAGAGTCAAAAGCCCATCTAGGAAAAAACTCAGTGTATTGTGAGATACAAGGTTTCTCCACCCAAAGTTCTCTGAGATACAGTCATAACGTGGTGGCATAGACTGTAACTGCCATACAGCATTACTTTGAGCATGTTTATTAACCTCAAAATACAATTAAATGTCATCGTTGCATGACCTTACGGTGAAATCTACCAAAATACCTGTGTGGTAAGTGGTTAAATCTCGAGTGTATCCATGTTTCACCTGTTTTCTCCAATCTGGATACACTGGAACGCGTAGACGTAATTATTTTTGACATCCCACTGGGACTGGAATGCAGTGGGAGTTGACTGAGCCGGGGATCACCTTCCTCAATTTGGCATCACTTCTGGGTGGTAATGAAAATTAACACTGGGTGGCCAAGAGTGTCTTGAATATAAAGTATTCTTCTGGCGCTTTTTGTAGGATATAGACTTAATAACAATTAATCCCATAAAGGGTACTAAGATGGATGAAAACTCAGTACTGGAAACACTCCTCACATTGGTGCTCTCAGCTGTGCTTATGGCTCTCTGTGAAGAACAGCCTCCTCCTGGGAACGTTGGATCTCGATTTTACTTTTTGTCTGCTGTTTTTCATGTCTGTTCCAGTTTGTTTCTGCCTCTGTGCATATGTTTGGCTTGTTGTGTGAGTGTTAATCATTTGTCATAGCTCAAAGCATTAAACGTCTGCTTCCTTGTTTGCATGTTTGCTCCTCTTGATTGGTCAGAAGCTAATGAGCGCAGGTGTTGCTAATGATTTGATTAGTCAGCTGCAGTGTAAACCAGGTGTGTCTGATTAGTCAGGGGACTAACTGCTTTTTATGGAGAATGAGCCGAGCTACTGCCTGGTGCGGCTGGCTGCCATGGTATTTATTTATTTATTCAATTTCCTAATTGTAGTGTTTTGAAACTTGAATGGCCAAGACTGCTGCTTTTTGTTTGGAAAATGTCATCTATTCAGCCAAATGTGGACATAACCAGACTGTGACAGGACAGAAGAGAACAGAAATATATGATTATATCAGGGGCATCAATTCCCTTTGAGTCCCAAGGTATTGTGGGTAAATCTCTGCATATATTATCATTTGCCAACAGAGCTTTCAAATCCACTGCAAGGACAAGTGGAACAATGACTGATGACTGACAAGAAATCATTACCATCAAAAGTTGTAAGGTCACCAAATGCACACAGAGGAAAAGTTGGTCCTGAGTGTTGCCATGGTGCAGCATAGTTATTTATTTATTGCTGCCACATAGATCTCTTTTCATTTTTGGTTGACTTTTGTTTGCTATTATGATGATAAAAAGCACAAGATCAAATTTGGACTTGCTCTAGCTGAGTTATTGCAAGAATGAAACACCTTGCATGACCTTGACACAATAAATTACCTTCTTTTGTCAATCCAGTGGCTTAGATTGAGCTCTGGGTTATTTGTCCATGAAATTAGAATATTTTTGAACCAACATAACTTCCCCTGCCATATCATGATTACAAAGTGCTATATGCTTCTTCAAAATTGCAACTTGGCTATTAGAAGGACGGAGGAAACTGCAGGGAGAATTAATAATGTCATATATCATGTGAGGTATCACCACTAGATGGCACAAGCAGAACATGGGACAGCCAGGCCTCTGGGATAGATTTTTTTTCTGGGGTGGGGGGCACGTATTTTCAACCCAAAATTGTTTTCTGATGATAATGTCAACATCCTAATTCTAATTGCTTTCAGGCTTTGCGAGCCACGTCACACTTGACCTTGTTTACTCACTTGTGCTGTGCTGTGAGATGTGCGATGAAATGAAAAGCCGGTATAATATGGAGGGCTCCGTTTTATTCCTCAGGAGTCATGTTGATAAAGGCCATGTATTATTGAATCAGAACACTGCATCTGGTCGTGGTAACACAGCAGTGGCCTGTCTCTCCACTGCAAGCTTATCTAATATAATCTAATCTAATCTGTACCGCCTCTTAGGTACTGTACAGCGTGCAGGCCACAGACCAATCTCCCCAGATGACTTTTTTTTTTTTTCCCCATAAAATAACTTGTATCAAGCAGAGTTCTCAATGATGAATGAGCTGGAGAAAAACATGCAGTTGAAAAGGCCACAAAGCTTTCACAAAAGGCTTTGCACATGTAATGGGTTTCTTTGCTGTGACCCAAATTCCTCCTGCAAATTGTACCTTTTGCTGAGAGACACACACACACGCACGCACGCACGCACGCACGCACGCACACACACACACACACACACACACACACAGGATAATT
>OMKZ01003184.1:5087-21990 GCA_900302535.1 Neoniphon sammara | reverse complement strand
AATATGACTTTGAATCAGGTGATATGATTCTTAGTCTATTAGGTAAATTGTTCAGAGATATTTCTCTTTTGTAAGCTTTTAATGAGGGTTTAAAGATATGTTGCAGCAGCAGGTCCTCAGTGTCAAAAAAACAGTTTTTTTGATTGAGAAGCATTGTAACACAAACAAACAAACAAACAAATAAATAAATAGTCAATATATTTTGAAAGATTAAAATAGGTCCATGATGTTTTATTAAAGAAAACTGACCTGCATGACAATACCAGCCATCCAACATTAGTACTGTGGAGGAAAAGATGAGCATACAACATAGTTAGGCACATATGCAGATCGTTTGTGCCCCCTAATGGAATGCATAATTCTTGTAAACATCAGTTCAGTGGAACTACAGTAAATTCAATGGGTGAAGAAGAAAATCAGCAATTACAATATTTACAGAGAACATGAAGTTTACAGTATGTCACAAATGGGAAATAGGCTTTTTGCATGAAGTCATTATAACTAATGAAACTTCCCTGCCCTGTGTCCAAGACACTGGGGTTATCCGTTTTATCATCAGAGTTTGCAGTGTAACATGCACCAGTAGATACACTCAAATATCATGACACAACAGCGTTGGAGACCTGAGTGCCATCATGGCTTGTTATCCCAGTTTTGACAAACCTATGAAAACATATGACGACTTTCATCCCACAATGAAGATAATCCACCCTTTCAAAATCAGCCACTGTAATTACATGACTGCATTAGGTCAAAGCTCTCTGTTGAATGTTATTGACGTTATCAGCCTTCTTGAACCCTTTACTTTATCTTCAAAAACAGACAAGCCAGAGAATGTTATCGTCAGTACTTTTTTATCTTCAGCGTTGAATATTGAGACGCTGACGCAATGTTTTCCCCAAACATTTATAATACAGTGTTTTGGCATAAAATCTTTAATATTTGTAATGTAATTAACTGCAATTTTGATGATTAACTGCTCTTTTATAATTAATTGTTTTTAGGATTAATTACTCTTGCAGAGCGTTTCATCAAAGAGTAACACAAACACTTTAACCCTTTTTACCTAAAAGTGACTCAGTGTTCCTAACAGAATCATTCTACTTAAGAGTAAGAAATTGTTTCAATACACTCTTGCCCCTGCATCCTGCAAAACTGGTGTTTTTTTTGTTTTTGTTTTTTTTTGTCTACAACTGTATCTTATAAAATAACAAGGCTGCCCTCTAGTGGCAGTGGAAGAATAACCATGGGGTGAGCTGAGTGTGTCCGAGAAGCAAATAAGATTTTATGAAGGAGCAGGCCTATTTTAATGAACCCTATTTACATTTATCACCTCATAACATTTTGCCCAGGCCCATTACTCTGCCACTAGTGGGGTCTGATGATAAAATGGATCACCTGCAGTATATTTATCGAATGATATACAACATTGCAGATGGGATTATGGGTAAAAAAAAAACTACATTAAGGACTTTTTTTTCTGTACATTGAAATGACTGTTGAAAGTTGAAAGTAAGCAAACCTTACACATCTGTGGAGCATCCTGACAGTCATCTTAGAGAGTTTAGAGTGCAAATATGATTTTTCAAGTATAGTACACAAGTGAATATCATCCTTCATCACTATGAAAACTCCAGTGATCTGAAATACATGCAGTTATCTGTTTTAATCCCTAACCTTGACCAAAAAACGACAGGAGACATGGAAGTTACTATAACACTTTATTTTCTTAAATACCACAACATTAGTACAGTCAGTATCACACATTGTATTTTTTTAGGCAGAAGACATTCTGGTCCCTCTCACCCTTGCTTTAAGGATGGCTGAGGATCCAGGGCAAACCTGGCTGACATTAGTGGCTACATTTACATGCATGGAGTGACAGAGTACTGGCCATACTCTGGTTAAGGTGTTATTCATGTGGAGCTGTTTCACATGCCATTTTCATTATTTGTGATTGATTATCCCTGCTGAGTGAATTATCAAAATATTTTTTTAATTCAATGTCAGCTTCCAGCTACCTGCTCCCTCTTTGACTGAGCAATATTACATAATTTGTAAAATATGGGAGAAAAAACAGTGATTCTAACAGTATAATTTGCGCCATCTTCTTTAAGCTCTTGACAAATCACTACAGGCAAATTGTTGACAAATTGTTACAGGCAAATAAGCTTTTTACTATAATGAGTCATGGAGGTCAAGGACACCAGGCTATAGTTGTAGCTGAAAAATGCATTCACAACTAGAAATTCACTGGTAATGTCAGCAGGGAATACCTGACATTTCCGTATGAAAGCCGGGAGGCAGGGCTGGTGAGAGAAGGGCTTTGCTTAGAGTTTACCGATACAGAGTGGAAAGAAAACTTTCACAAGTCACAGGCATCATTTGACAAGTTGTGCAGCATTATAAATCCTACGATGAAGCCTTGCCATCAGACTGCATGTGCATCATTTGTCTTGCCTAAGTATAAGAGCTGAGGGGGTATCTTGTTGCAGACATCCAATTCTTAACCCTGTATGATTCTGAATTTGCACAGAAGGTGGAGGGCTAAAGGGTGGAAGATGTTTACAGTCAACAGTAATCTGTTTCATACCGGATAGAGACGCAGCTAAGCCGGGTTTTCCATAACTGAACTATGAGCTTATTCAGCTTATTCAACAGCCCAACCTCAAAATTAATTGAAAAACCAGATAGAGTGGATTTCTCCATGCTTGTAAACATAGCCAGTGTCATAATCTATATACAGTGTTGATTCAGGCAGTGCATGATGAGTTCAGGTCAGTAATGTCAAGTTAACAGTTACAAGGTTCATATTTTGGGTTGTCAAGGTTAAAGCTCATCAATAACACGTTTGCAGTCTCGTTGGGACATCATTTAATAGGCCTGTTTCTTCCGACACTCTGAGTCTCTGTCTCTGAGTTCATCTTTTAGTAGTACCATCACTGAAGCAGTAACAGATTCATTGGCACATTAACAGTCATGAACAGAGAACGCTGTCATCATTAATTGATGATTTCTGTGAGATAAAAATCTAAGAGACATTATCCGTGAGCCATAATTGCATGATATTTCATAACAAAGAAGCCATCAAACAAAGAGGAAAACAAAGACTCATAACAGTGCTGCAGTATGAAGTGATGTATTCAGAGCCATGAAATTTTGAATGGGCAGGGGGGCAGTTAATACCAAACAGGCTCTGAAAGAAAGCTGCAAAATAAGAATGTACTGAATGTACTCATATTGCACCTGTAAATGTGCCAGAAATAAGCATCCGGTACTGAGTGCAATTAGGCAGAAAGAATATGGAATACAAGTGGCCTCCTACAGAAATTCAGCTTTTTTTTTTTTTTTACAGTTTAAGAAAGGCTAAGCTTTCATAGACATTCACATCTGATTCACACACTAACATCTAGATACTAAAAGACATGCAAACAGGCACACACATACTCATACACAAAGGAATATACAAAAAGCAGAACGCCATATGCAGACATGGCTCTTGTGAGGCATGTCTGATCAATCAACAATGGAACAATACGCATAAAGGCATTGACATCATGGGGTGTGAAAAGGCAAAAGCTGAAGTTCCAGCCCTTTGAATACAAAACAATAACATTGTCACAGCAACAAAGAGACATCAGTAATCTTGGGCACACAATTCCATACATTAACCAGTACTGAGTGCCAGCCTCATTTTCCAACATCATTCAATAGGACGTTGTCATAGAGAAAAGTTTTAGATAAGTGGTACAAAGCTTGGTTTGCAAATTGGTTTCTCAACTCCTCCAGAATATTTTTGACATTTATGTGTGGCAAAATGTTTCAGCGCCTTGATTAATAAAGATATACCGGTATTTAAAAAAAAAACAACAACAACGTGCTGATCCCAAAAGGAAAAAATAAAGAAAAACACAGGGATAATGTGTTACAAAGGTAAATCAACAACTGCTATTTGACTGCAGTGTAGCAAATATCATGGGGCTGTAAATTGTAAAAACAAATGCTGGCACAATTTGTGATGCCACAATTAGATTAGGACAGTCATATCATCTCAAATATGAACTTGTTGTTGAGTTAAAGGCATTTTAAGGAAATGTTTACTTAATTTTTCTGCCCCCTCAATGGCAGGTGCATTTTTGAAAGGGGGAGTAAAACATTTTTCAGATTTAGAGTAAAATCAGCCTTGTAGAACAGTGAAAGAGCTCACAAGGGAGGATGTGGACGTTCAGGTATAATTAACTACTATACCAAATAAAGTCAACATTTTTGCCCATGACCTTGTCATGTCCTTCCCCTTTCTTCAAGGTAAGTCACAAAAACACAGTTAATAACAATTTGCCGGTTTACTGTAGTTTAGCAGAGCACAAAAAGAAGAAATAATCATGTCACTGTCACAAATTGGTAACTTTCAACAACATTAACATTTAATTCTTTTAATTTATTGTCACTCCACGGTAAAATAAATTAGATTCTAATTCCTGCCACCTCCTATTCCTCCTTCTCATGGAGAGCTGCCCGCACAAGCTTGCGCACATAAAAAGCAGTAAGAGCACTGCAGCAGGCAGTGAAAATGAAGAGTGCAACAGCATCATGGGCAAGATCACCGTGGAGCTGCTCGTATAAGGGACGGCGCTCTGTGAAGTCTATGCGCAGCGCCTCAATCTGCACCAGGGTGCACAGCACCAGGAACACATGAAAGATCTGGTGGCCCTGTCCAAAGAAGTCGCACTTCCCAGGGAACCACCTCTCTGGGTGCGGGTAGGAGAAGAAGTAGGCGCTGATCAGGAAAAAGAGCACCTGGTAGCGGTGGTAGGCCACAGCGGGATCAGAGCAGCCCTGCTGGTAGCAGCTGTAGATGCGGTGAACCACAGGACTGATGTCCAGGCAGTAGGCCAAGCCTGAGGGCACCACTTGGAAAAGCTTATGGGCGAACTTGGGCAGCCCAGGACTGGCATATTTGCCATAGCAACAGCCCAAGCAAGAAAGCCAGGCAAAGAATGCTGCAGCGGGTAGAAAAAACCCTTGTACCCTTGTGTGCCAGTCCCCCTCTATGGCATAATAGAAGTGTGCAAGGGCACTACCATACTGGTAGACAGCAACACCCACATAGTCCAGGAAATAGAAAGTGTAGTGGGAGAGCTCAGACTTGGCAGAGAGCAGGTGAGCCAGAGCGCTGCAGGAGAGGTAGGTGAAGGCTGCCAGGAGAACGATGAAGAGGGGCTGAGCGTGTGGGTCTCGCAAGAAATCGACTGTCTCTGAGATCTCCTGCCACTTCACCAAGATGATGAGGGCAGCCAGCAGATGGGTCCACACGTTAAGCGCCTCGTTGTGCCTTTGGAAGAGCGTGAGGAAGTAGTAGCGCCAGTTCTGGTCCGGCTGCCTGTAGCCAGTGATGATGTGAGGCTCGCGAAACACCCAGGCAACATCAGAGGCCTTCACAGTGCAAGGCAGCGTGGGGAAGGCTGACTCCAGCAGCTGAGGAATCTGACGCAGCTGCTGGGCGTTGATGAACAGGCGACCAATCTGCTCCATCACCACCGTCGCCATGGCAAACTGGGGGCGGGAGAGGAGGGTGGAGAAAATGAACCAACACAGTCAGTACATTATTGTCTATCTGGCCTTGAGCTGCTGTCATGTTTGTTTGTGCATCTATGTTTGTGTGCCTGCATGCTCCTATTAATCTTACTACAAAGACTATAAATAGGATGAAAAATAATTAACAGCTCTTCTGGTATAATATCAAATATTTGATTACTTTGTGATGCATTTCACATTACTTTCAATGACATTTTCTCTCAGAATACTTTCTCTTTGCTTGTAGCAGTGCTGAATGCCCCTGATGTTTGGATAAGATCAATAATGTAAAAACAAAGGCTTACAAAATCATTGGCTGTCACTTTTCACTCTCTCACTGTTCTGTGACAAGAACTGCATAATGCAGGTCCTTGTAAAATCTAATTTCCTGACAGTTTAACTCAGCTCATGTGGTGAGTTTCTTGCTGACCACCTGAGGAAAATAAGAAAATAGTATTCCCCCCCTTGTGTAAATCAATTGGTTTCCAGCAATACCTTTTCATGGATTGGTGCTTTAATTTTATTCATATGTTTATTTATTTTGTTGACTGTGGGTGTGGTAGAGTTTTTAATGGTCAATAGCATTAATGTGTCCAAGACAAATTTCCCCCCAGTGACTAATAAAGTTATCTTATCTTATCTGGGTGGGTTCCTTAGCCTTGAATCAGCACCATAAAATGATGCACCACTCTGGAGGAATATTTTAGCTCGTCAGCATGCTGCCACCACAGGATAAAAAGCAGTAAACCTCCCAGAGTAACTGCCCTGGTGACGCACCATCACTTTTGGCATTGGGACTTTCTCTCTCGTCTTGTAATATCAGTGATGACAAGCAAGCAAAATAACTACTTGAAAAGTATGACTGTGGACTCACAATCAATATTTCCTGTGTCAGCTTTGTTTATGTACTGGAAGATTGATTTCGGAATAGTTTTTCAAAGCAAAAGTAAGTTGAAGTACAAAAGTAAGTGATGACCAAGAGCTACTATTGTTGGCTAACCTTGAATAAAATTCCATACGGGCATGTATTCAAAGAAAATGCAATGTCATGCAAAAGAAAAAGTGAAATTTGTTGTGCCTTCTTTGAAAATCGTGAATTTTCCAAACCAAAAGCAACACTGAGCCTCCTTGTCAAAACCAACTGGTAACATTACTGTCTAAGCCTCTCTAAAAGGCAGCAAAACCTCATGCATTTGTTTTTGTTTATTTAAGAATCCCCATTAGCTGAAAACACGGTAATCAGACATGCAATGCTTCCCCTAGATTATTTTTCAGGCCTGGTGCTAAACTGATGCAGCATCCAAGATGGCATTGTGGTGCAAATGGCCTCAGTCGGAGGGCATTCAAATTGGAACTGGCATTCAAATGTTTATTCCCTCTGTGAATTCAAGATTTAAAACAAGGTGATCGCAATGAGAGGAAGTTTATTAAGCTGCATGCAAGGTATTAAAATAGGCTGTAACAAGTTAACATAGGATTCTTCTGACCTTGCATTACATAAACTCTGCAAAGATTTTTTTTTTTTTTTTAAACCACAGGAGGCCCATTTATTGAAATCTTCGTGCAGGCTTCCAAGTAGCCTCCCAGTAGAAAAGTGCCAATACATTTAATAAAAATATTGCTACTTGGCACATGTGTATCAATAACAAAGCACAAGTGGATGTATTGCAATATATTATATAGATTGCATTGTTGATTTATTGTTCCACTTCTAATAAATAAAGGATTTTTTTGGCCAAGTGGCCCACCAGGCCTGTACATCTGTAAGGTAAACACTGACTGCTGCATGGCAACTTGTGTGGCTTTTATGCGTGAGAATCGTGTATTACAACTGAACACATTGTAATACATGAAAGTTTTATTAGCTTATTCACCTTAATCGGCACTCACCCAAAGGCTGACCATTCTGAGATATATCTAGTATATGTTTTTTCTATTGGATCTGGCAGTATTTTTTTAAGTGTGGCTCTTTGTGCCCATTTCCGTCCCTCACCACAGGGTCTACTGTATGTTATAAAGACTGACCCTCTTTAAGTTTAAGCCAAATCCTGGCTTGTGTTTGAATACTACTCTGTCTAGCAATATGTTCACTCAGCAGGTTACCACAAACTGACACATCATTGCAAATAACACCCACATGCCTTAAAATAGCTGGGAAGCTATCCTGTGAAGTAATTTCACAGTTTGACAGGGAGAGATTGGCAGAGAGGAAAATGACCTGACTTGTGATATCATGACTTGAAGGTAATATTTTCTTGGCACCCGCCTGCTGGATTGGCGAGGTCCTAGTCTGCCTGACATGATTTTCTTTTTAATATCAAGCTAAACTGAACTCTCCAGGACTTGTAGAGAAAACAATCTGTATTCTAGGTTAACGTCATCAAAATAACTATCTGCTGACTCTCGCCCAAAATAATGAAAAAGGTGACTGACAACACCTTGTTTGTTTCATGAAATACAGATGTATTCTTCAGATTATGATGTAATATCACGACTCATATCCGTGGCACCATCAAGACTTATTCTTATCTGTTTACTCACCTGCACTCTGACACAAAAGGAAAAGCAAATCATACTGGTTTTGTGGTATGCAAATCTAAAACTGCGCTCGAGCGCCCTCTATATATAACACTGAGAATAGTGTTATCACTAAACATCATTCAGCTTAATTTGTCATCGATTTGATAGTAGGCATGCCACAGATCCTTGGGAGTTCATCTTTTTTAGCCTTCGCTGCAGAAACGGGAAGGGGAAGGGAAGGCAAATTGGAGAGGAAGGAAGCAGCTTCTCGGGCAGAGAATAGGCTCTGTCAGATGAAGCACGGTGCACAGCAAGCAAAGGCGTGGAGCGATGAATGGGAAGAGATTACGTAACATAACCCCATCCAACATGTCCCCACCCTCGTTTTCCTGTAAGCCTTTAAAATATTTATACGTGAAAAATGCTCGGATGCAACCAATAAGAATGTTCCAGGCCGTAGATGTTAACCACAGGCCCACAGGCCTAATGACACTATAATTGTGCGCAAATTGGCACCTATTTATGAACAGCATCCAATTAAAATTTGTGATGGTAGACTCTAAAAATTAAGATTTTCATTTGAATTTACATTTGCGCTCCTGCTAGGCCCTACTGCTTTTAATCGCCGCGTGCATAAGATGTAATTCAGTTGTGAGGGTTTAAGATGCCTCCGCACATTAAGGGGAATCTGTCAGGGTTTGGCGTTCATCTCGGCGCATTCTGAACGCATTTCATGCTATGCCACCGGCGAAAAAGCATGCATTGTCAAAGTAAAAACAAGCCAAAATGGGCCTACCTGTACACAGCCGAATCAATCCAAAGTCTTCAATTTTGCATTTACCAAACGATTCAAAAACATATGGGATATATGTAGCATTGTTTGAAAGAATACATGGAGAAGGGATGGCTGTGTGACGGGAGCAGCGCCTAACAGACCGGTTCTCGCATCACCGCTGCTGGGAGGCGAGGATACGAGGGCATTTTGAAAGGCAGCTCTCTTAGCCAATCAGCAGGTACCGTGCTGCTTGGTTTCTGGGTCTTCGCAGACAGTGTTGACCAATACCTGTGCCCTGCCCGGACAGCCCGCACACTCTCCACAGATCATCTTTCACTGCCATAAGAATACAGGGGAATGTGATTGTATTCTATCAGATTATAATTCCATTCCATTATAATCTGTATTCTATCATGTTAGATTTAAACTGCCCTATTTGTTGCCGGTTTGTTATATAGTGGGGACCATATGGTCAAATGGCTTAATCTGCGACTTTACATTAAGGCAAGATGGTGCTGCCCTACTTTCCCTTAGGAAAAATTACCAGAATGTTCATATGATATTCCAATAGGGAGTTTGTGATAGTGAGCTGTAAATTAATAGTGGCCCCAGTGTATATTTTTATCTCCTGTTGTATCATCATAATATTCCTCGATAAATATTCCTACCATAACCTTTCTATGGTATGGGGACTATAGGCGTTTGCTTTAATATTTGTAAAGCTTTTTTATTTATTTATTTATTTTGTATGATAGGTTTACTATAGGCTGTTTTTTGTAAGGATTTGTACTGTGGACCTGCTGTATGTACCTCTGGAAAATATAAGCCCCTTGCTAGGTTGCTATTTAAGCCTACAGGAATGCCCAATTTTAAGCCCTCCTGAAAATAAATAAATAAATAAATGCTATCCAATGTTTTGGCTTTTCATATGCCACTTGTTGGCTTCCAAATAATAGTGATAACACAGTGGGTGTCATTTGGTTATCAAATTAGGCAATTACCCTTGGTGACAAGTGTGGTCAATGTTGTCTGGAAAGTTTCATGGCCTCTGCTCTCCTTTGCTTGGTTGGTAAAGTGACAATGTTTCTTTGTTTGACAGTTTGTGAAAGATCTACATTGTATTCTGATTCAGATCCATCCCACTCAGTGTATGGTATCCCAAAAAGTGAAGAGTCTCACTCAGGGTGTGTCTGTCACTTGATGTTTGCCATGTTTTGGGCAATAATCGACTCCAGGATAATCTAAACTTGTTAAACCTTAATACTTTCTAGGATCGTTTGCACTTACCTCTCTGTTGAACAAATCAAACAGATGAAACATTCAAATAGAGGTGATGGCATCTCTTTATATTTGAACAGTTTATGACTTATTATATAAGGTTGTACTTCAGACACTACGATTGACAACAGAGGTTCAAAGAAAAGATTCATATGGGATAAGACAAGCAAAAGTAATGCTTAATACAACTTTGTCTGCACAACAAAACTGGGACCATGACCAGGAGATTTGCCCTGGAAACCCAGAACAGACTAGAAAAACGGTCTTGGAGCTCCAGGCATCCCAGCGCTTGACCCTGCTGCTGCCAGAGTCGTGAGACACTGTACCATGAGACCAGCAGGCTAATGGCTTGATCAGTCCAGCTCCGTTTTCTCCCAACAGCTGACAAAGAGGGTTCTGTGCTGCCCTGCAGAGCAATACAGGCTCGCACCAACACAGACAGCTATGTGTGACTAACTCTGCATGTCATGCGTGTGCAAACATTCTTCAGCATTGTGCCCACAGTTTGTCATACAGGCCAAGTGCAACTAGGAAAGAATTGTCTTTTAAATGATACTGTGTCTAATACTTCAGAATGATACTGTTTCTCCAATAATACTATAATAATTTCCTGCATCAATTGAGAACATAATGTCTTATAAACCAGGTTACTACAATTTGTTACAATTTATATTAAATGCTATTTTTCATTGTTTTTAATGGCATATGAAAGCCTATTTAAATTTCAAAACCAATGACAAACCAATGACAAAACCAAACAAGTTGAACAGCTTTAGAAATCAGCTTGACACAGCTACTCAGAACATGACATGATGCTGAATGACACTCCTGACATGGGTGACAGGCTTGATATTGCACATCTGTCACAAATGCATTTGGGCGAGTAAATGTAAACAAATCCACAAGCTCTGATGACAGCTCTGATTTCTTAAGAAAAAAAAAAACATTGCACAGATCAGTTGGCATGCAAATGGTGTTTCATTTTCAGAGGTGGGTAAAAGTCTGTGGGAAGAACCTCGCTCAGTTCTGGGCTCTTTGGTATGGCCGTTTTTTGCAGTGAATGGCCTTGGGGTAAAAATCCTATTTACCAGCTGGCATTATGCATAAACACCCAGAGACTCAAGTCAGCTTGCAAGCTCACACCCACTGATAATACATTCAAAAGATGAATGCAGATGGTTGCAAAACAGTTAGAGACCCCTCGGGCCTATGCTAGCCATAATTTGTAGACTTTGTAGGCATTTAACATATTTTTACAAGAAACTGAAACAGATAGAGACTATTGTCAAACTCTACACTGCTGAATGTCTGTCTGAGACTTGTAGCCATTAACACTAGGACGTTATGTGTCACTTCAGGTGATTCATGACGACAGGCGCTATTCTTAGCCTCATGCATGTTGATGCTGACATCACTGTTTACAAGTGTGAGATCCAGAGTTTGTCCAGCGATGCAATAAACAGTCTCTCCTGCTTGATATTGGGAAAACTCAAGAGATCTGAATCCACTGGTAACCACTTTCCTGTGATCATAAATTATTGAAACATGGCACTGGTCAGTTTAAGCAAGTACCTGAGAGTAGATACAGACATTGATCATGCATGAGGAAAATGTCTGGCATTAAACTGAAGGTACTGCTGCTCAATTGAGTCTTTGTTGTGGCATTTTTTGATGAGTTGGAAACCTCTCAGTCCAGCTGAAGGCTCAACAGAACTGTCTCATTGTGAAAGTTATGAGAACATCAGTAGGGCGAGATAGGCCGGTGTAGTACCATCAACTCCAAACTGTCTGCAAGTAGTCCTTCACCATGTACAAAAGCATCTAGTATCCTCGTTGGGTTGGCACTTAAGACTCCCAATGTGCAAACTGAATTGGTATAAAAAGTCTTTTCTTCCCCTTTCTTTGAAAGTTTGGGTGTTTCTGACAAGTTCAGAGGCTAGAAGGGCTGTGATTTTTACAGTGTAACATTAACTGGACTGGAGTTGCAAGGCATAGGGAATTGCGTGTGCGTGGCAATGCACTGTTTGCACATAAAGTATATATGCTATGCTACCATTTTTTCAGTGTCTTAGTAATCGTATAACCAAGACAGATAGCCTCAGTAAAGTCTCTCTTGCCTTAAATTTTGATTCTTAAAAAGAAGTCAATAACGCACCTCAGTACTAAATTGCACTTGCCTTGAGTGATTGAGTCTTTGAGTGATTTTTTCTGTTATTTAATTTGCTGCATATGAATTAAATTTTCTTTCAACAATATCTTTTACTGAGGCTTGGGGCTACATTTTTATTTACATAATTTGGGCTTTGTGGTATTTATCATTAAACAAAATAAGTACCTTCCAGGTACCAAGTTCAAATTCAAAACCCCTCAATAAGCTCAACCAAAACAAGTTGTCTTGGCACTTTATTCAAATATTAAGTCATTATTTATGCATATGCTTAACCTGTATCACATGTACCCAGATCATCAGTGTTTTCTATGTATTAGGAGGCCACATCATCATAAGCCAGCTTCAGCTACCCATTTCCACTCAATCTTGTACAAATACTGAGACAATCAAAATTCGAGCTGACAGAATATACTTACAAACTTCCCAAATCTCTGTGGTAAAGGATATAGAATAGGGAGGTTAAGGTCAATTTGGTCTCATTTCGAATTAATCAAAATGGAATCCACTGGTCGGTACAGATCTTTCAGTCCAAAGTGACAGTAGACAAATGGGTTGTGTACCAGTATGAGGGGTTTGTGGATGAGACACCAAATTTCTCATTTGAACTCATGTGATATGTCCATAGGTTAGAACCCTGTTTCTGAATTGATATAAATATTGTTTAAATTATTTCTTAAAAACTGGGATATCCACCTGCTAAATTGAATCAAGATTATAAAAATCACACTACTCAAGTGTTGATATGCCATTGCCACTAGGTGCCAGCAGAGTCAAAGAAATATATGAGACTGCTGTTTTTTTTTTCCCACTTGAGGCAATTAGTGGCAGGTTGACAAGGTTGAATACCCCTGTAGTTTCTGAGGAAATGTCCAACGACAACTGACATTATTGATTTTATTTGTTTTTGTCACATACTATGAAAAGTAAACAATTTCTGTAGTTAGTAATTATTAGATTCTAATGCACCTGGCTGAAACATTTCTTACATCAGAATAGAAACACATCCAACTCTGGATATAGAGTATTAACTGAATGTCCTACAGAATACTTAACCTTACAGTTAAATATCAATAAATGGAGATACCCTTTGAAAACAGTATCTTTATTTCATTCTAGAACACTCAGTTATTTTAACATTCACAAGAATAAAGGCCAAATAGTTACAGTAGCATATTTCCTTATGGGAAACATGCTACTACATGCTGACAGTTTTTACCCCAAAACATACAGCTTATTACCATCAGCTGCAATAAGGACCACACAAGTCAAGAGAAGTCATTCTATAGCCAAACCAAATCTAATACTGGGTAACACTGAAAACTTGGACAACATAATGAAAACTAACAACAAATACCATACTGTATGAGCATCAGTGAACAAAAAAATATATATCTTTGGACATGTAAAAAGATCTTTCAGATGATTAAAAACAAATCAGTTTTCTCCTTTCATACTGTCCCTGTTCTTCCGTATTTCTTCAATCTTCTTGTCCTGTTAAGATTATTTAAAGACAGGAAAATTATGTAGTTGTTGCTAATGTTTTCATGTATTTCAACAAAGACAGAGAAGAAGCTTGGTCTTGGCCAAAAGACGTTTACCTTCTCCTTGAACTTCTCACTGAGAGCTGCCATTCGTGCTGTGCGGTTCTCTTTGTTAGCCTCCATCTTCTGATTGAGCTTCTCCTTGGCCATATTGCTGAAGTTGTTTTTGTCCTCCATGGCCTTCTGGATTACTTCCTTCTCGTGCTCTCTTTTCTCGGCCAAGTGTCTCAGCACCTCTTTCTCGTAACTCTGACAAAAGTGAATAAACGTTTTTATTAAGTTTATTTAATGGAACTGGGGCAGGAGAAAAAAATCTACATCTCTAAAACTATTGTATGGGCTGGTAGGCTGTACTGCTAACTGACAACAGTAGTTTGCACTTGCTAATCTGTTCTCATCTGTTAGCAATTGATGTTATTTCAGGAGATACCTTGCGTCTCTCTTCTGCAGCTTCCAATTTCCTCTGAATGTCCTCCAGGGACATTTCCTTCTTCCTCAGGGGGGACAATAGGAAATCGCCTTTGGCATCTGGGGTTGAGGGGCTAAGGATGACCTCAAAGGCTTGACCTGAAGCCCGCTTGTCTAGCTCCTTAATTTGCATGTCTGCAAAGGAAGAGATTGTCAGTGTGCAGGCAGTGGTCCAAGTTCAACAAACACTAGCATGAGTTTTCCTCTCAGTAACAGCAGCTCTGTGACGATGCAGGACAGTAGCTACAATACCAAGATTTTGACTTTAATACTTCAATTGTTTTATTAATTCTGGATCCAGAAACAGAAATGTAATATCCGGGCAAAAGCATTATAAGATGAGAAGTATCGTTATCATGGAATAAGAAATATATGACATATAAGACAGAGGCAGTTTGCAAGTACTGCGGATCACAAAGCCTTGTCTAAAACAGGCTATATCATGAACATCACATTGAAAACATCCATGTACTGGTATATGGTTAAATCTTGTATTTGGGTCATAAATATGGTTTCAGGGGTTTTTAAAAAATGAAGCTGTTTATTGATGCATGTCTTTGTGAAGCAGTTTTGCTAATTCTGTTTTTACAAGTGCTAAATAAATAACTTTATTATTATTTTCCAGTGAGAAACTGTCCTCGTTGATAAAAGTATACTTTACCATTTTGTCTGTCTGTCTTTTTTTACTCTTAATAACTATTTGTTTGAGGATTTTAATTAAACTGGAAATAAAGAGAGGTCTTCAGAAGTTTTGAACTAAACTTTAAGTAACATGTAGTCCTCTTACTTCTGTTTTTGTTTACCTCAGAAATAAAAAGAGAACCCAGTGTATGAGGCTACTGAGCTGAACTGAGCTAAATTATGTATCTACATTCACTTTAAGTTTATACCTACCTCCAGGGGTCGACATTTCAGCAGTTGTTACAGTGAATATCACTGAAAGAAAACATGACAAAATGAGAGATTAGTCTACTATCAAGATGAGTCATTTCACTTTCACTTTAGGTAAAATCTAAACAGATGCATCACTAGTTTTGCAGCAGGTCCTCTCAGCAGGAGCAGCAGTGTAGCCAAGGTTCTGGAGCCAAGTCACTCAAATTTTGATTGAAAAGCAGAGCATCAGTCAGATTAGTACAAGCCATACAGACAGGTTGTTGTATAGCTGCTAAACTAAAGCTGTTTATTAGATTCCCTCGTTTGTTGGCCTACAATATATTGATTTGGCTCGACACAATCGAGCTGATAAGGTCAGTTCTCCTTGGATTCATGTTTTTATTTCATAAGGAACAAACTCGTATGGTCAAATGGCACTTAGTTACTGAATAAACGCATGTGTGGAAGCAGTAGGGGATCTAACTACGCAGAGATTAACATTTGGTCGCATTTTCAAAATCCAGACTCGATGAAATGACTGATTAATTAATCTCTCCTGGCATGTTTAACATGTTGCAGATAAAACAGAGTCCCCCATCCCACTGATGCCTCTGCTGTAACGGGTTAGCAAGTGATGCGGAGTCACACAGTGGAGGAGTCCCGTGTTATGACAGGATGCGTCAGTTCATACAGCTCTTCCGCCAGACTATTTACCAAACAAAGATTTTGCAGTCAGCGCCAGTTTCGGAAAAATACTGATGCCCAAGTGGCGGTAAAAAATAATAATTTAAAAAAAAGACCCACCTGACCAAACACTCAAAAACAAGCAGTTAAGTTATTAAGCTCATATCTCAATTCCTAACAACCTGGTTTCCGCTCAAACAACAAAGCTGCCTCGCCAACATTAGCAAACTAGTTAACTTAGTAGTTGGCTAACTGTTAGTTACTAGTTAGCCAAATAGTCCGCCCATCTCAGTATATCTGACAAGTGAGCAATAATTTTGAATTTAATTGGGTCTTTCACAGATTAATAATAATAATAATAATAAAAAACTAACCCCCTTTAAAACATGAATACCGACAGATGTGCAAACCGAGACTCAAAAGTCAAGTTGAAGTGTGCAAACAATCACATTTGCTGCACGACTGAATAGCGGCCATAACAGTTAGTTGTCAAATTTAACGGCTTCAGCGATGCTCAATCTGATCCATTTGGGTGTACAAAATTGACCACAAATACACGGTCATCATTTATTGATGTATTTCAGTTTCCCAAAGTCTAAGTAAACATTTGAATGTACAACTTTTTGTTCTCACCGTTAAGTGTGTAGGCTTGCAGCGCTGCCCTCCAGTCTCAGATCTTCTCTGTCAGTCCGCCAACCTCTGTACCTTCGCGCAAAAACCTACCGAATTCCAACGTCATTGCAGGTCGCCTCAGTCATTGGTCCAAATTCACAAAGTCACCAATCACGAAAGCTTTTGCAACGGCGCGACCTCTGCAAAAACAAAGGCGCAAGACCCCGGGAACGCCTACCACATCATGGCCATTACATAAACATACATGCACATGCATCCAACTTTGTTGCTATCGTGTAAAACCCAGCAAATGTTAAAGTGAAGGGACCTGGTAAGTCTTAAATAAATAATGGTACAGTGGGCTTGATAAAAAGTGAAATCACCGACTGAACACTCACCTCTCTCTCT